>CATIWF010109186.1:0-14394 GCA_949630135.1 Balakata baccata
TATTATTATTATTATTATTATTATTATTATTATTATTATTATTATTATTATTATTATTATTATTATTATTATTATTATTATTATTATTTCACTAATTAAATCAATCAAACAATCTAATCATTTAATTCCATTTTAACTAAATTAACTACATCAACGAATTTTATTTATTAAAAATTTTAATTGAGCCACTTATTATTTATTCTTCTCTCAAATAATTTATTTATTCTAATTCAAAGTCTAGCGGGAGTTGACATATAGTCCATACTCTGAACCTTGTAGGGTATAGAATGGTGAAGGGACGAATTGCACAAACAATTGTCTATGGAAATGTTCGTAGTTAAACAACTACTTTTTGGCTAATTGGGAGTCATGACGTGTTACTAGATACCGCTCATGATCTAGTCGAGATTAAGTATTAATCTGAGTGGCTAACATAAGCAGGACTCACCCGACATGAACAATTTCCCAAGTGAGAAATAAGTTTCCTGATCGGGACACGTGACATATTAGGAATTTTGATCTAATTAGGATTCTATAATCAAGGGTTACGAACCCTAAATCCATATGGACTATAAATAGTCTTCTTTTAGACTATTTCTAGAGCTACAACTCATAAGAATTAAAGGATTAATTCTTGTCTTCTTCTCTCTCAAGGATTAACTCTTTTGCTAGCGCATTAAGTTAATCCAAACCATTTGCTCTAAGGTCTTCTCCCTTGGCATGGATACCATCAGAAGTGATCCTAGAGAATTACTGTGGTTTGTTACAACCCGGTAAGAAGAGAATCGAAGGAAGAATACTTGGTTTTGAAGGGTAATAATCTTCTATTATTAGATAGTTTTAACTGTTCATGATTACATAGGTTGAACTTCTTCTTGGAGTTTGTAAAATTTTAATTTTCTGTTGCGTAACGTGTAAGAGATACATGTGCAAACTCCAACAGTAGAGGGGTTGTTTCAGTAGGTTTATAGTGTACCATGGCATAAAGGTAAAAAGGGTCCTCTAGAGAAACTTTCATATTACTTTAACTTTTAGCATTAATGGTGAAAGTGATGATTCAATGAGAACAAAGTGAAGAAGTGTTTCAATGTGTTTGGAGTTGGATTTTTTGTCAAGCTGGTTTTCAATGGATAATTCCCTCTAAAAATAAAGATGAGAAATATGCATAGCTTAAGCATTGAACAACCCTACCATTTTAAAACCAATGGCATATGTAAATTGTTGTTTAGTCATCTCTTGTTGCTAACCAAACATTCGAAAGCGAACTTTATAGTAGCCAAGAGGGTGCTTAGATTCCTTGATCACTTGAACAATTGAGAGGAATGCGATTGTGAGCTCGTCATCCCCATCCTCCATAGGTGTCACAAAAGTTATCCAACCCATCTCATCAAGGACAATAGTGATTTCATCCTTTAAGTTGAGTTTCTCCATGTCATCCAAGTCCAAATGTTAGTTGAAGATGAACTTCTTATTTGTGATCCTTGCATAATGAAGTTTCCCTTCCTTGGAAAAGGCTTGGAAGATGGCTTTACATGATTCAAAGTTGGAGGAGGATGCCACACCTTTCCCTTTTAAACCATGAGATTTGGAAGTGCTAGTCTTTGGTGCTATACGAATTGAAGAAGGAAGAAGAGAATTGTTTAAGAGAAGAGAGTTTTTAAAGAGATAAGGCAAGAGAGAGTAAAATGCAAAGTAAGAGAAAGAGAGGAAAAATGGGGGTATTTGTAGGCTAAGAAGGAGGATAATAGCCGTTTAGGGTGAGAAATGAGGAGTTATGACTGATTTGAAATGTTAGGAATTAGTTAATGGTAGTTTTGAAAAAGCTGTCATTGAGACTTTCCTGAGGGGAAATACCTATTCCCGATAGGAAATAGTGTAATGGTCAAAAGATTTAAATATCTACACTAGTTCTTGAGCAAGATTAAGAGCTTCCTTAGAGTAAGACATTGAAGAGTAGCAACGGTTGGAAAGAAATTCAAATTTCACGACCCAGAACATGTATTTCTTGAGCGTGAAAAAGGAAATAATTCAATTGTCAAGAAGAGGTTCAAATGTCTTGAGTAGGACATAGGTTTCCCGAGTGCGATACCTATCCTGAGTCGGAATTGAGCTTCTCTAGTCGTAAAAAGGATTATAAACGAGCAAAAGAGAAAATAAACTTAAACATCCTATTGTGGCGTATCATAAATGATCAACATGAATGTTTTTATCCATTTAAACCTTGAAGCTCATCAAATTGGACTTCATAAACACAAATGTTCAAAATTTGCACATAATCAAATATAAAGGCAAGTGAATAATGGCATTTATATCAATCAAACAAGAGCATATAATCCACATCATAATGCACAAACATATGAGGTGATGCAAATGCATAACTTAAAAACATTTGAAATTAATGTGCTCCCGTCAAGCATACCAAGCTCCCTTTTCATAAAACAAAATCTTTCATCCTTAAGAGACTTGGTGAAAATATCTATCAATTGGTTATTAGTGTTAATGAATTCTAACACAACATCACCATTTTGGATATTATCTCTTAAAAAATGATGTCTTATGTCAATATGCTTGCTCCTAGAATGTTGAATGAGATTTTTTGAAATATTTGTATTGCCACATTTGGTAGGAATGTGATCAATTACATGACCATAGTCCTTGAGTTGTTGTCTCATCGAAAGAACTTGAGTGCAACAATAACTCACTGCCACATATTCTGCTTTAGCGGTGGACAAGACAACTGAAACTTGTTTCTTACTAAACCAAGAAACTAAACATTCACTAATAAAGTGATAAGTTTTGGATGTGATTTTTCTATCTAATAGACTACCGACATAATCGGTAGCTGAAAAACTAATTATATGAAATGAATAATTTCTAGGATACAATAAAATTGAATGCATGGTGCCATAAAGATACTTTAAAATCCTTTTCACGCATGCAAATGTAATTCCTTAGGGCATGATTGAAATCTATCACATAAGCATACACTATACATAATATCGGGTCTAGAGGAGGTTAAATAAAGAAGTGAACTGATCATATCTCTATAAAGCTTATCATCAATAGCTTTACCCTTCTCATCCTTGTCCAATTTTGTTGATGCATTCATTGGGGTCTTTGCATTATATATCCATCCCAAACTTCTTGATCAATTCTTTTGTGTACTTGGATTAGTTGATGAAGATGCCTTCTTTACTTTGCTTGATTTGAAGACTAGGGAAAAATTTGAGCTCTCCCATCATGCTCATCTCAAATTCCCTAGCCATACACTTAGTAGATTCTTATTAGTAGACCTAAAGATAATTTCATCAACATAAATTTGAACAATGAGAGTCTCATGGTCATACTTCTTAATAAAAAGAGTTTTATCAATATGTTCTTTTGAAAACCCATTATCTAGAAGAAATGCACTAAGCCTTTCATACCAAGCTTTAGGAGCTTGCTTCAATCCATACAAGGCCTTAGTGAGCTTATAGACATGGTTTGGAAATGCATGATCTTTAAAATGGGGAGGTTCTTCAACATAAACTTCCTGCAATATAAAACCATTCAAAAATGCACTTTTAACATCCATTTGAAAAAATTTAAAATTCGTGTGGCATACATATGCTAATAAAATACAAATTGTTTTTAATCTAGCCACTAGAGCAAAGGTTTTATCATAATCAGTGCCTTCCTTTCGGTTATATCTTTGGGCAACCAATCTAACTTTATTTCTAGTGATGTTACCTTCCTCATCTAACTTGTTCCTATAGACCTATTTACTACCAATAATTGGGTAGTCCTTAGGTCTTGGAACCAAGGTCCAAAGCTTGTTTCTCTCAAATTGATTGAGTTCCTCTTGTATAGCAATCACCTAACTTTCATCACAAAAAGTCTCATCAACGATCTTTGGTTCAATTTGAAAGACAAAAGCAAGATTAGAATCAAGAAGCTTAGACCAAGTACTTACACCTTTTATAGGATCACTAATGGTTTGCTCCTTTGGGTGATTTCATACAAACTTCCATTCCCTAGGTAGCTCATTAGTGTCTAGCTCTTAGGCTTGAGATTGATCTTCCACTTGATGTTGTTCCACTATTTCCTCATCATGATCATTTTTCTTTGATGATCCTATATTCTCCTCTTGATCAAGATTGAGGTTCTCTATGGTACCTACTACATCATTCAAAGGAATACATTTCCTAAGATCAAGTTTATTGAAGACTCTATAAGCATTACTAAAGGTGGAATAGCCAAGAAATATGCCCTTATCCTGATTTGAGAAAATTTTCCAAGGTTATCCTTGGTGTTCAATATAAAACACTTGCAACCAAATACTCTAAGTTATGGAATCTTAGATTTTCTTCCATTCCATAGCTCATAAGAGGTTTTATTTAACATAAGTCTTTTGAAAACACGATTTTCCTAAACTAGCAACTCTACAAGGGCTAAACAAAACAAGATGCAAGAGTTGTAGAGGTCTAAAATACTTACAATGTTCTTGAGTTTGAAAGATGATTTGTGTTGCTTCCCTTTTGACAAGGCTCACAAGTGTTGTCTTCATATATTTGACCTTTGGGAGCCGATCTACTAGCTCATCCTTGCTAAAGCTTTGAATCAAATTCATGCTTGCATGTCCAAGCCTTATATGCCATAGCCAAGATTCTTCACTAATAGACATAAGACAACTAGAGGAAAACTAGTAAACTTGTGTAGGTCAATTATGTAAGTATTGTCATTTCTTTCTCCTCTGAATATCTCTTGACCATTCAAAGAGGTCACTAGACATCCATTGGAGCTAAAGATGACTTGGTTTCCCTTATCACATAATTGGCTCACACTCAAAAGATTGTGCTTGAAACCATCAACAAGCATAACAAGTCCTATGGAACCAATGTCAATTATCTTACCCTTTAACATTGTTTCTAAAGGTATCCTTACCTCCATCAATACGTTTGATGCTTGTGAGGGGGCTCATGTTTCCAATCATATGCCTTGAACATTCACTATGCAATAGCCACATATTTTCCTTGCTTGTGGATTTAAGGCATACCTCAATAAAGTTATCCTCTAAAGCCATGAAGCACAAGTTTGCTACATCTCCTTGGCTCCTCTATCATCACTTGATGTAGGATCATCCCATATAGCTTTGTGGCCTTTGTCTCCACCATCCTTATGAGACTTGCCCTTGTACTTCTTGAGCCTAGGACAATCAGATTTGATGTACCCCTTCTTTCCATATTTATAGCACTTCATCTCCTCCTTGTTCTTGTTGAAATTGGATAAGGAGCCTTTGAATCTTGAGGCTCTTTGCTTGTAATTCTTGATAGTCCCATAATTGTTAACTATCATCTTCTTTATCTTCCTAGATAGGATTGGTATCTCCTCCTCCTCTTCTTCACATACCTCATCATCACTAATGAGGTCCAAGTCTTGATTCTTAGAGGAGGCGGTGCTTGCCTTGAGTGTAAGAGGCTTCTTCTTCTCCCTTTCAACTTTAAGCTCCTTGTCCCTAATAAGAGTCATCTCATGAGTTAGAAGCTTGCCAATAAGCACGTCGGTAGGAATGGTGCTCATATCCTCATTAGTTTCTTCAATACCTGCCACCCTTAAGCGATAATGTAACACCCTCCTATATATTATGAGTGTATCCCATAACACATAGGAAGTGTCACAGGCGAGGTAGATATAATTTGTCCAAATTAAAATTTTTTCCTAGATAAATTATTATTATATTCTATGCATGCATATATTACTTAGGCTTACTAGTCTAACCTATCGAATATACTCTACACTATTAATCACTAGCTCTAGTTTACCTGTTCAATCACATTTCATACACTAGTTTAGGCCTATAAGGCCTTCATCTCATGCACCTCAACAATATCTAGTTGAGCTATATCTATTTTCTTCCTTCTTTATTTTGTTCTTTGCATCGTATTACATGATTACAAATAACAAACATAATTAATTACACCCCTTTAAGTGAATGCTAAAAATGAATGCATGCTATGACCATATTCGGCTTAAGTCCGGTCTTCCCGGTCTCCTCTTGGTATGGGCTTTGGCATCTCTACCGTCAACTGCTATCTCAACTATATCTTCGCTCCATTACTTGCATGTACATGAAAACACGCTAATCTACTCATAGCTTAGTAAGACACATATGCATATCATACAAAATATATAATTACATAATTTGTGACATGTAAAAGTTGGTAACACAACCATTACAAATCATGCAATTCAATAGTCATGCCAAGTCATCTATTTAATCAATGCTTTATACACACATGCTTATCCAATTTACAAATTTCATATTTTTTTCTTTATTTCAATATTCCAATATTTCATAATCATGTAATATTAGAATCTCGGTATAGTAATTTCAAAGTTATACTGCCTAGCAGTTCTTTCGTATCTTAATTACCAATCAACGCATTGACCTCTCGAAGGCTTGACCATTTCAAGGTTATATAACAAATTTGTGATTACACAATTACTTCTTACCTTACTTTTATCGTTTAATTAATTATCATATATCATTTTAGTACAAGAAGCCCAAATCTCATTCCTGGACTATCTGGATACGGGGTATGGAATAGGGGCTCTCCATGAGCTTAAGCCACTATGATGTCCAGTTAAGAATGCTCTACGAGCTTAAGCCTTATTGACTGATTACGATTTCATCTATATATAACTAGGTTTAAGGATGCTCCATGAGCTTAAGCTAACTTGTCCCTAAGAAAACATTACTAGTTCGGTACCGTAAATCCCCTTAATGGTGCACTATCTATCTTAATTCTAGTCCACAGGTAGAGAAATGAGCATTTATGTTAAATTATCTTATCATTTTAATCCCTTTCTTTTATGTTTTCATTATGTTACATATAACATGTTCATGTTCATATTTATGTTCATTCAAATGTTTTCATATGATTTAACATCATACTCTAGCATTTAGGCATGTCTAGCATGTTTCAGATCCACCAAAACATCATCTAAACGAGGTTCATTTTTTCTATAGACAGTGCCTTCACGACCATGAATTTTGCTTTGGGTGTGAAGCCTAGCCATAAAGGCTACTGGATCTACATTCATGGTCATGACAGTTTGATTCATAGTCGTGACAATTTGATTCATGACCATGACAGTTTTTAGCTTGGTTGTAATACTGATTGTGAAAGGGCATAACTTGTGCCTATAGTCAAATTTTACCATAATTCCACTTCTAAATAGTTCATAAACACATAGAACTCATCCATGGGCATTTAACACAATCATATTTAAGTTTATGTAACTCAATTCATTGAATTTTAGGTTCACAACCAAGCTTAACAACTCAAGCTATTAACATAATTCACATTTTCAAGTATATATATACTATTTCCATGCTCATTTAACGTTTTATACATATTCATATACTCATATAACTTATACTAACCTTTAATCATGCCAGTTCATATTATCACATCTCATTTCATTAGCATATAATTCATTAACATATCATTAAACAATTACCGCATGCCAACATGTTAATTCATAAGTTCTCAATGGAGGAACTTACCTTTATTAAGCCATTCCTTTCAAGCACCTTAGGTGCACTCATTGAACTGATGCATCTACCTATTTATCAATTCCCAATATCGACATTGAACTTAGCTTATAATCAATTGAGCTAATAACTAGATAATCACACATATATAAGTATCACTTAAGTTCCAAAAACCATTACTTGTAAAATTTCTGGATAACCATATCCATCTTAATCATGCTTAGCTTATTTCTTCTGTCATTAATCTCAATCCATGTCATTCATTATTCATTAATGTTACATAAGAAGTCATTAAGCCCATAAGTAATCTAGCTCCTTACCACTTAATCGTAATTCCAAACTATAATATCCATACCATTATTAATTTATCTATCGATGGAGTTATAATCATATTTTTGCTTATCATGGAATTTAGGTGCTTTTAGCATACTTAAACCACACTATTTACTTAATCTTAACTTATATCCCTTCCTTCATATATTATTTATAACCCATAAGCATTGTTTAACCTTCTACATAATCTCCACCAAAAATAAGCTCCTCCACCTCTTTGGTGGTTGCCTCAAAGGTCTTAAGGAGCTCCTAAAACAAATGTTACTCATCAATACCTTGCATAGAAAGCCATAAATGAAAGCTATAAACCCAATGTTCCATGCTTCTCACCCAAGATGTGTTTCCAAACCAGGTCAAAGGTTCATGATTACTCTTTTATACATGGATTAACTTTTTAAATCACAAGATCTTACTCTACTCTTTCCCATTTAAGTCATACGCCCCCAACTCTAGGTAGATTTTCGAGTAACCTTTTGAAAGGAGGAGAAATCAAAGAAAATCATGGATCAAAGAAGATATAATGGTATAAAACTTACCAAAATCCCCTTAGATGACTCTCTAAGGTCAAATTTGGTATTAGGTCATCTTTTCTTTCTTCCTCCTTCACACAAACTCCTCTCGTTATTCTCAAATCACTCTTACTAGTAAAGATCTTTAGGTTTAATGATTTTTTTCTCAAGTATATGAGTAATCTTTGGGTTGAATTCGGGTTTAGGGAGGGGAAGAAAGTGATTCTTAGGTTTTTCTCTCTAGTGAGGTGGATGTAAATGAATTTATGGTGGAAATGAATTTATGATTGAAATGTGAGAGAACTCGGTATATATATACCTAACACCAAGCATGAGTTGTGTTCAGTGCCCTAAAAACCTTATCCCGACACGACATAGGTCGTGTAGCCTGCATGGGTCGTGCATAGTGTCTTCAGCCACCTACCTCGCATGGGACATGCATAGTGACTTCAGCCGCCTACCTTGCACGAGTCGTGCACAATCATGTATCCTCTATCTTGCACATTTCTTACAAAGATACCCTTTTTAATACCCCAAAAGATCATAGTAAAATTTTAGGTCCATTTTATGGGTGTGATATCTCTCTCCCCCTTAATGAAAATTTATCCCTGAATTTATACTTGGTGTTTCATGTTGGAATAGATGGGGATACTGAGTTTTCATGACTTCTTCACTTTTCCAAGTTGCTTCCTCCCTGGGGTGATTCCTCCGTAACACCTTGACTAGGTCAACCTTATTGTTTCTCATTTCTTTTATTTATCGGGCTAAAATTTCCACTAGCTCCTCTCCATAAGTGAGATCAAGCCAAGCCTTAATAAATTCTAGAGTAATAATATAAGTTGGATCTGACTAATACCTCCTAAATATAGAGACATGAAAAACATTGTGGATCTTGCTCAACTCTAGAGGTAAAGCCATGCGGTATGCAACCGATCCCACTCTTTCTAAGATTTCATAGGGTCCTATGAATCAAGGACTCAACTTTCCTTTTTTTCCAAAACGAAGAACCTTTTTCCATAGAGACACTTTAAGTTATACTTTATCCCTAACCTCATACTCAATATCTCTTTTTTTCAAGTCTGCATAAGACTTTCGGCAATCAGATGCCGCCTTAAGCCTTTCTTTTGTGAGCTTAACTTTCTCTTTAGTTTCTTGAATCAAATTGGGACTCACTAACTTCTGCTCGCTCAATTTTGTCTAACATGAAGGTGTTTGACGTTTCCTACCATACAAGGCTTCATAAGGCACCATGCTTATACTGGTATGATAACTATCATTGTACATAAATTCCATTAGTGAGAGATATCACTAAAGGGTATTGAATACATATCTAATACATACATGCAGTGGAAAATTAAAATTTTTCAAAACTCGAACCTATGGATTCGACTCATGCCGTCAAAACCAATTAACCAATCTAGGGTTAAAGATGATTACCTCTTTAACTTGGTTCTTGAATCTTCAATTCCTTCTTGCTGGGTTGTTGCAAACCATAGCAATCCAATTGGATATGCCTCTAATAGCAATCCAACGAAGAGAGAAGAACAAAAACCTCAAAGGTGATGCCTAGAAAACTCACTATGTGCTACCAATATGATGTGTTCTTGGGAGAGTGTTTTAAGAATTAAACCTTTTAATTCTGATGGAGGCTCACCATTTTAGAAGTTTAAAGGTCTATTTATATATTTCCTTAATCATATTAGGATTAAGTATTAATTAGGAATCCTATTCCTAGTTAATCACCAAGAAAACTTCCCCAAATAACCCTAAAAACACATCCAGCATGCTGTCACAAAGTCGCGTGGTCGTGCTGGGTATTGCGAGCTTGCGACGGGCTGGCAGCTACCAACCTCTATCATAGGCACGATAGGTGTTGCGAGGTCATAATGGGCAGGCCTGTTGCCAAACAATAGAGCTAGGCATTGTGAGGTCGCGACAGACTACCACATTTGCACGTTGCTGTATTACGAGCCCAATTAGCTCCGATAACTTTTAAACCATGAAACCCTCCAATGATCAAGACATTGTTCAACTTAAATTTCTCTCTCATAATTTTGGATCCTATCCAAGACCATTTCACTTGTTCTCCACACCTTCAATGCATGTGACCCATTGGGTTCTTAGTTATGTTGGCCACTCAAATTAATAATTAATTTAAGCAAGTCATGAGCGGTATATAGCAACACATTATGACCCCAATTGACCAGAAAGTCAGTGGTTTGACTATGAACCTTTCCATAGATAATAACCCATGCAATTTGTCTTTTCACCATCATATACCCCACTCAGTTCAGAGCATGTACTATGTGTCAACTCTCACTAGACTGACTACATCACACCTAGTCCAAGTGATGTAAGATCTTGTCATTGAGACTAATTACTCTATTAGACATATCACTGAAGACCATATTCATGACATTTCCACTCTGGCCAGAGATTCCAGAATAATGTCTTGACAAGTGGCCATGGGTATACACTCCATCTATTCGGAGTGGTGAATCCTTTGTTGGCTACCTAATTACCTTTGAATACCTTCAGTTGTACCCAATCACCACCCTATGAGGCAACAAGGAATGGAGTCAAAGCATAGGATCAATATCCAAGATATCCTTGAGTACCTCAAGTCTAAGGATACTTGCACCATTGCTATGATGAGACTATCATTGACATTTGAATAGATAATCCATATGATTGTCTCATAGCAGGTCATCCAATGTACATGACTACTCTTAGCAAGCATCTACATGTTAACTCTAAACATCTCATGCTTACATATTATGAGATCTATTGCTTAATCCAATCAAGAAGTATAACATGTGCTAGCCTATCCGAATTAATAATGTCCCGTCTATTTAATCCTATAACTAGGGATAATTTAGATACTAGCATAATTACACATGATAGGAATCTCACTATCATGATCTTATCATGATTTCCTTCATACTATATTATGTATCAAGGACTTCATTAATTGATTTAAGATCACTATCGATTCAAACATTAAATGAACATCAAATTAATGAAAAAGCCTTTTATTAATTAAATAAGTTTGTACAACAAGTGCTAAAGGTGATTGCCTTTAGAGCACTTCTCTAACAACTTTTCACTTGCACTAAAGTCAATCACCTTTATATTTAATTCCATAGACGAGTACATGAGAATTATATTTCTTTTAGGGAAGTGGCTTAGTTAAAGGATCAATTATATTCTTATCTGTGGGCACTCTCTCTACCTTTACATCATTTGCTAAATTTCATAATCATAATATAATGTCATAATCATAGTAAGTGGGAATGGCTAGGAGTATTCTTATGGATTTAAGCATGGCTACTAGGCTAAAAGTCTCATCATAATCAATCCCTTGTCTCTGACGATAACCTTTAGCTACTAGCCTAGCTTTATAGGTAACCGCATTACCCTCCATGTTAGTTTTCTTCTTGAAAACCCATTTACATACTATGGGCTTTATCCCTTCAGGTGGATCAACCAAAGTTCATACTTGGTTTTCATGCATGGAATCCATTTTTGATTTCATGGCTTGAAGACATTTGCTAGATTCTGAACTATTCAAAACTTCCTCATAGGTCGTAGGCTCATCATTTTCTATGAGCAATATGTCTTTCTATTCACTAATGAGAAATCCATCTCTCTACAATAGTATGTATCCTACTTGACCTATGAAGTTCTTATGCTTCAAAAGGTTTAGTTCCTACTTCATTTGTATGAATAATAGCTTTAGATTCAGGTAGTTGATCCTCATCTGTTTGAGCATCTTGAATTTCTTCAAGTTCAATTTTACTCCCACTATCTCCTTTAAGAAGAAATTCTTTTTCCAAGAAGGTATCATGCCTTCAAACAAACACCTTTTGTTCTAAGGGGTGGTAGAATTGATATCCATACAAAGTCTTAGGATATCCCATAAACAGACATCGGTCAGACTTTGCTTCAAGCTTATCTAAAATTGTTTGCTTCATTTAAGCAGGACACCTCTAAATTTTCATGTATGAAAAAATGGGTTTCTTGTTATTCCATATCTCATATGGAGTAATATCAATTAACTTTGAAGCGACACCATTTAAAATATAAATGGTAGTCTCTAATGCATAACTCCAAAAGGACTTAGAGAGTTTTGCAAAGCTCATCATAGACCTAACCATGTCTAACAGGGTTCAGTTTCTCCTTTCGGCCACACCATTGTATTATGTTGTGTAAATGGTGTCTATTGGGATAATATCCCATTATCCCTTAGATAACCTTGAATCTCCTGACTTGAGTATTCTCCATCTCGATAAGATCTTAGTGTCTCAATACTCTTACAAAGTTGTTTCTCTACTTCATTTATGAGCTCTTTGAACTTTTCAAAAGCTTTAGATTTGTATCTCATAAGATACACATACCTAAACCATGAATAATCATCGATGAAGGTAAAAAAATAAGCAAAACCTCCTCTAGTGTACACAGATATTGGACCACATACATTGGTATGTATTAGGTCTAGTAGTCTATGAGCAAGTATACCCTTTCCCTTGAAGGGTAGTTTTGTCATCTTGTCTAATAAATAAAATACACATGTATCAAATGATTCATAATCAAATGATCCCAAGCTGCCAGCTTTGTGTAGCTTAGCCATGCACCCCTCTTTTTGATAAATGCCCTAAAGAACCACTCCAAATTTGGATTTCGAGATGAAAGAATTCTGTTGTATCAACAAAACAAATATTTCAAAAAAAAAAATGGTCAATTTGCCCATAATGCCACAAATAAGTGTGTTTAGGGTCATCTAATTTTTGTTTCTTATTATTTCGATATTGTAAATAGAACTAGACATATCCAATATATAAATACCATTGCATAGAGTTCTAATACCATATCGAATATCATTCAACAAAACAAAACAACCATTGTCATTGCAAGTTAAATGAAATCCACTTTTATTTAAATAATAAACAGAAATAATGTTTCTAGTTAGTACTGGAATATAACAGCAATTTTCTAGTTCTATTACAAGCCCACTTGGGAGTGTCAAAACATATGTTCCTACAACTAATGCAATAATCCTTGCTCCATTGCCTATGTGCAGGTCTGACTCTCCCTTCTTGAGTTAACTATTGTTCCTTAGGCCCTGCATATCAATACATATGTGTAAGCCACAACCAATATCCAATACCCAAATGTTATCATGAGAAACAATATTAACCTTAATACTAAAAATACCTAAAGTAGATGGGACGTCGGATCCCTTCTTCTTCGTAGACTCCAAATAAGCTTTGTAATTCCTCTTCCAATGGCCATCCTTACCACAATGGAAGCAAGTCCCCTTTGGCATAATCTCTTTGGCCACATCTCCCTTAGGCTTTATGGACTTCTTCTTCTTCTTGTTCCTTTTCTTTGAACTAGAAGAGTCCACTAACTTCATAGCCTTACTATCCTTCTTGACAGATGATTTAGCTATCTTGAGCATATTGATAAGCTTGTCAATAGTGGTGGAAATATGGTTCATCCTATAGTTAAGAACAAAATGCATATAACTATCAGTCAAACCACTTAGAATTAAGTCTATACTTAATTCATGGTCCATCACAAAATCCAAGGCTGCCAACCTCTCAATACAACCATTCATTTTCAGTGTGTATTACACTAGAGATATCCCCTAAGTCATCTTGGAGCGAAAGAGCAACTTAGAGATCTTGAACCTTTTAAATTGTGCTTGCTCATCAAAGAGCTCTCTAAGATGATAGACTATGGCATTAGCATCCATAGCCTCGTGCTACTTCTGTAACTCAGATAACATAGTAGCAAACATGATACAGCTTGCCATCTCACTATTATTGAGATGCTTCTTGTAAGCCTTCTGAACTTCTTCAAAAGCATTAGTTGTAACACCTTATACCTATGGATATCACTTATACTTATATCATGTTGTCGTATATTGCATATAATGGAACATAGTCTTGTTTATAATGAGGGATTTTTTTTTTTGAATCATATAACATTATCACTTTGCAACATTTGACA
>CATIWF010109217.1:0-16343 GCA_949630135.1 Balakata baccata
TGCTTTTAGGGAAGCTTTTCCTGGAAAAAATGGCATAGAAGTGATGTTCAATTTGTTGACATCAACAAATTATGAGTGGATCAGTTCAACTGCAGTGGTTTCAGCATTAAGGCCTCCTCTTATGCGATTGTGTGCTAGGTAAATTATTATCTCAATATGACCAAGTTGGTATCATTCTTACATCTTTCCCACCATCAAAATAGTATAGCTATATGCCTTAGAGAATGAATTTCTATCAAATTAACATGCGTGTAATATAACTAAAAATATTTAAGCTATTAGAGTAAATATTATAACTTACATATTGAGGGGTTCTTTCATATGTCCAATTTTTCTCCTCAAATTGCTAAGAGGATCCATGAAAGATATATCTTCTCATGCATAGCAAAAAATAATCAACATCTAATGTTGACTGTGGACATACATATATTTTTAACTAATAAAAAAATCAGAATGAAATGTTAATTCAAAAATGAGATAAAGGCAAATGTTATCTTACTTCTCAATATATGACAAGAAAATGAAATTTTTATCTTCTTGTTCGTTTAAAGCTCCCCTCATGTAATTTTGCACCGATTAGGTATCCTTAGTACCATCATTCGTAGAAAACTTGGGCAGAGGAATTCAATCGGTATAGATAATTGCGTGCATAGCCTATAGAGGCAACTGCATCCATAATTCATCAATTCGACTTAAGTCAATACTACATTTGATTGTAGCAGTTCAATCTTATAAATACTAAAAATATATTCTATACTCTTATAGCATAAGAATTTTAATGATGGAGACATTATCCTAATCCGGGGAGAGGAGTTGAGAGATATGTTCTCATCCGATTAAGACTTCATTATCAATATTTGGTGGATACCAAAATAATTCTTTCGAAAGAAGAGGTTTAACCATTTTCCTAATTTCCCATTCGAAAGCCAAGTTATGCAAGTCTAGCATACAACTAGTCAAACTTGTTTGAACTTTCTCATTAACCAAAGGTGGAGGTGAGTTCGTAGCTGATTCTTTGGTAAAACTATTATCTTGCGTCTTTTTTCATGCTTGAATTACATTTTTCCATCAATTAATATATTATTATGAATGTTATGACATAAATGAAAATTAAGTGAATGCATTATTTACAATAAAGAATTAGTGAATGATAGAAAAGCACCGCTCCAAGGATGACAAGATATCGTGGCCATTGAACAAAACTTCCATGTGCTTGGTCCATGATATAGAATTCTTCTACTGGCACTAGAAGCAGTTATAATAAATATTCAGGAAATGGAAAATCCATAGACACTTTATAGTGATTTGGGACTCTATAGTGATTTGGGGCCATTGGAACATTGTGCAACGATCAACTATTTTCATGAATTGTACCCTTTGTCACTATGATCTTCTTCCCATTACGGTAAATTGCAAGTTGACACATTTGAGGTAATGTCTTTATAATTATTAAAAAAACAACATTAGCTACTATTAGGGCTTAATGTGAGTGTAAATATAAGTGTATATTAAGCAAGTATGAGTGTATATTGTGAGTGTAACTGGAAATAAATAAAATTCATAAGTTACTTGTGTATCTCTTATTGGAAAAGATGAGTCAATAGAATGACAACTGCTCGGAATGGGACAACCTTGTGATGGGCCCACATCCACCTTTATCTCAGACATAAATTGAGAGGATCTATTGTTAGGTCTCTGTTGCATCGCCATCATGCTCTTTAATTGCTCCATCTACTTCATAAACATCTTTTGCTGTGCTTCTAGCTTAGACTAAAATTCATCCTCAATTCATTGCTTACTTCATCCTTTATTTCTTCAACTGATATGGAGGTAGATTATTTTCTCCTGTTTTGTTAACAAAAAAAATTGGAGATAGCCATCCCAGTTCCTACACCACAAAAAATGCCAGCATGTTCGGGTTTGCTGAGTGCACATGTCAGGATGTCATGTTGACCCTTTGGAACCAAGATCCCCTGATTTACTTCTTTCCGCATAGACTTCTGTTAAACATATATATTCATCAAAAATAAAATACAAAAAGCCATAAGTAAACACAAGTAAAAAAAAAAAGGCAATTTTTATATGAAAAATGTATAATTAATTAAACATAAAATAAAAGCATTATAATTAAGAAGTAAAATGAAACTAAATTAAATAAAAAAAAGTCATTAGCAAAATATTACATACCATTTTTTTTGTCACATCTCTTGTCTCTTCGACTGTTATTATATAATTTTCTTCATTTGTCTTTCTTGTTTTAGCTCTTACCCAATCGAGACTCTGATCATATAATGAAGTGGTATCTGATTGCATCGTCGATGATGAAAAGAAAGAAGCATTAGGATCTTCAACTAACCATTCGGATCTTCTACCAGCATAGCTCTTGCGACCTAAATAATGGGATGGACATCTTTTGATTTTTTTTCCATGGCTGTGACCTTGACTTGTTAACAAAAACACAAGTAATGAAGAAATCAATATTATTCTGATATCTTAATATATTTATACCAAAATAATTAAAATATTAATGGCTTTAGTGACTAATGATTCTACTATACATAGAGAAACTTGTAGATTTTAATAAAAAGTACCTCAAATTCTTCATTTTGATGCATTAATTTGAACTTTTCCCACACCTCAGATTCCAAATATTCATATTTTTCCAATGGTGATAACTAGTGGGGATTACTAACCATCTTAATGTATTTTTTGACAAGGTGGTGTTTGAAATCTTTCTGCTACCTTTCCGTACTTTTCAAAAATTTTTCTTCATCTCCAGATCATTTAAAACACTAAACACTTCCTATAAAACAATATTTTAGTGTCATTAGTTCCAATCGCATATTACATAATAGATGGACTACATTTTACTTTCATGACGTTATGATACCAAGTCTAATTTTTTCATAACATAATTTTACCTTAATATTCTCTCATATCATATCTTTAAGACCCTTTTTCAACTTTATTTCACATTTGTTGCATTATCTTCACTTTATAATGTGCTACCGTGCTGAGATATAATCTAAATATGTTTACATTTTCTCTAAGTGGGTTACCATCCCTATCAAACTCTGTTGTCTTTTTTTCTTCTCCTTTCTTCAATATTTTTTTACATTTTGCACCTCCCCTCTCCTTCCTTTTGCTACCAGGATGAGCATCATCTTCTGAAGATATGATTTCTTGCAACACAAGTATAACAAATAAGTATAACAAGTAAGCAATATATTTGGGATTTAAAAGCAACTAATTATAACAAAGTAACATGTTATTGTAAAACAATATCATTACTACAAATAAATAAATATACCATAAATAAATATCACTACTACAAATAAATAAATGTACAAAGTCACTTATTTGGGATTATCGATCCATAAGCTTTTAGTATGATCAATACGCATGTAAGTTGTATATAAGATATCATCACCCACTAGCATAGGCATCCCAATAGAAAATGGGGAAGTCTCATCGAATTGATCATACTCTTCCTCATCTATTACGTTATCAATACCAACAATACACCTTTTACTTTGAAGAACAATAGACCACTTGCTATCATTCGGGTCAACAATGTAAAATACTTGTTTGGCTTGTGAAGCGAGAATGAATAAATCATCTTCATAACCCAACTGACTAAAATCGACCAATGTGAATCCATGCTCATTGACCAAAACACCGCATCGGTTGTCAACCCATTTATACAAGAATAGAGGAATACTTAATTTCTTAGTCTAGCTCCCATATGTCTTCAATCACACCATAATAAAACATCGTAGCATCAATTGGACTTCTGTCTTTAGCACTAGTAAATTCTCTCGATGCAACTACCAAAGTAATTCTACTATTTTGCAATATGCTTTTGTCATCCTGACATTTAGTATAAAATGTGTCACGACCTACACCGTGACCAGGGCTAGGAAATGAGTAGGCTTAAGACCACCAAAACCTATAGCAAGCCTAAACATAAACATACCTCATATCTCAACAATGCATTAATATAATATCAACTCATTATCTCATCATCTTATCAATATCATAATCCATCATATAGTCTAACATTCTTGTATAAGGTAATGCGGAGATCTAGAATATTTAATACAATAAGAGAAATAATTTAAAAATATTACATCAAGTCCTCGCAGAGTAAACAAGATACGAGACAATCCAAAACAATCTAAAAATGATATCTACTACTTGAAAAAAAATAAACGAGATGAGTCAGTTTCCATTGAGTGAATCAATATTATATAACTTTATAACACACAGTCACACAATACTATATATATAAATATATATACATGCAATGAGTTCATATATCATGAAAAATCAATCATCAAATAATTGGGTGAGTGACTCAAGTAGAACCCTAAACCTCAATTCTACTAGCTAATGACTCTCTTAATTCCAAATGATTGGTGTCCTGAGAGCAAACTCGATCAGGGTATTTCTCTCCAGTCATTCACTTATCCAAATAGTGTCAGTAACCTGAGAGACGAACTCAACCAGGGTTATCACCCTCAGTATTCATATATATATCATAATATATTTCATTCCCTGAGAGGCAAACTCGACTAGAGCATCTTATCAATCCATCCATAATTATAAAATCATTACTGGTGTATACACAGTCCTGATGTAACCCATTAGGTGGCACATTCTGCTATAGTTCTCATCTCAACAATTACATCACAATATAATATCATTGTCTCACCTAATCATATCTCCAGCAAATTACATTCAAGCATATAATAATAATAATAATAATAATAATATATTATTATTATTATTATTATTATTTAGCATGCCGGAGAAAATACATGGAGATGGGTAACATGTTATAAAATCATATGATATTAACTCATAGATCTGTAAATTTTTCAATAAGCTGCTTTTAAAACTTTGGTGCAGCTGGTAGGACCTCTGGAGAATCTACAAAAATATAAGGAATATCAATATAATATCAAGAATAAATCTTAAGCATAGACTTTTCTAAGATTTTCCTGTATAAACCTTTATTTAAACTTTTAACGTAGTTTCTACCGAATATTCGGTAACACCTTATTTAAAAACTAGACAATTCCCCCGCTTATGAGTCATAATTCTATAAAATATATCATCTCAACACAGTCAATTACAATTTGGGTCTCCAATTTATTATATACCCGATCAACATACATAATCAACTCAATAATCCATAATTTGTCCATAATTCAACTTCACTAATAACCACCTCATAATTCTATTATAATGTCTAAATATATTCTCCAATAATTCTCATAATCATGCAATCCATCAAATTATTCAATAAAATAAATTTATTATATTAGTTAAATAATATACTTAAATTTCACAAATAAAATTATATCTCACTATCTAAAAATGGTATGAAAGTGTGGTTAGTACGGATAACTCAATTTAACGAGCTGGATTTTCTGCCCAAAAACATCCAGTCAGTGGTTGCCGGACTCCGGTGACTAGAAAATTTTCAACGGTGATGAAATGGTGATCATAGGGTATTAATAGCTTTTTTAGGATGCGGGGAGTCTAAAAGTACAAGTCTTGTGTCTTGAAAGTGACCAGAAATGCCTAGATCTACAAAAGTTTTCGGCAACTTCGGCAAAGAACTCGAACTTCAATCAGCCTCCAAATCATTCATTTCAACTTCAAAAATCAAATTTCCATACTTAATAAAATTTTATTTAGTTTGTCAATTAATTTTGCTTTGTTCATTTAGGTATTTCATCAAATACCTTGAAGGCATAAAATTTTCATATTTTATATCAATCCATATATTAATTTCATTTAGGTTTTTCATCAAACACCATAAAGACTATCTCTATTTTTAATATTAACTACTTTCATTTAGATTTTCATAGATTATTTTTATCAAACATCACGAAGGCATTATACATATCCAATATAAAAAATAAAACTCAAAAATTTCATCAACATACAATTCAATCAACATACAAATCCATCAAAATCCATCAATTCCATCAACTCTAACATCTCATAAACTTGATTTTCGACACTTTAATGGTGAAAGAGAAAAAAAAAACTAACCTTAACCAAGGGAGAGGGTGTCAAAATTTCCAACAAAGCCAAATATAGGTGCTTCAATACGAACCACAAACTTTTGAGACTAAAAAAAAATAATGAGAGTGAAAATGAAGCATATAAACTATGGAAAAAAAAATTACTTTGCATGTGGTTAACACGTAGAACACATTGTAGGACTCAAATGAACTTAAATACTTGAAAGAAGATGAAGATAAAAAGGAAACTAGAAGACGGAGAGAAGAAAAATGAGAGAAATTTTTTTTGAGAGAAATTGGGAGACTGTCGGCGGGATGGAGGAGGAAGAAAAAGATGGAGGGGCTACTTTGATGCATCTGTTTCTTGTGGAATAAACGCATCAGACCCTAGTGGAACGACGCTATTCCACTAAGTGAAGCCTAATATGTCTATTCCACAAGGAACATATGCATTATAGTAGCCTTGCAACAGTATTGTTCCACCAAGTGTAGTGTGATGCATCTGTTTTCTATAGAACATATGCGTCAGACCTCTAAAAACAGATTATACATATATAAAAGAGTGATTCAACTTGAAATTTTTATAAATTTTTAATCTAAAAAAGGAAAAAACTAAGTCAATATATAATTTCACTTGAAAGTATAAAAAGAATATGAATTTATTTTTTGTACAATATTAATATATAATTAATAAACAATTGAAAAATAAATAAAATTTTAGAATTTATGTGTCCGTTTCTTATAAGACAAATGTATTCAACTTTAATATATAAAACTTAAAAAAAATTAAAAATTGAGTTTTATGCGTTTACTGTTCGTTAAACAGATGATGCATCAGGTAGCTCGGATGCATCTGTTATAGATAAAACAAAAGTATTTGGATCTTATACTAACAATTTTATTTACAAAAATGTCACTGCATCAATATTATGTCTCTATTTTATTCAAAACAGACGCGTTTGATGTTCGCATAAAATGTATTTTGTACTAGTGATTATATAAGGAAAAAATAATTCATATAAAAATTATTATACACGTTCTCAATCTATAATGTCAATACTTAAAATTTTATTTTGTTCGATTTAATATAAATTTGATGTAATATTATAAATAATTAAGTTTCACACTTGATCCTTTTTTAAATTTGATTTAATTTTTTTAATACTAATTCGATGGAAATCTTTTTCAATACAAATTCATAGTTTTTTTTTACTTATATTTGATTGAATAAGTACAATTCATGGAATTAATAATCAGTTTTCAATTTTATCCTTTATTGACAATAGATTCTATTTTAGTATATACTAGTTTTTCATTAACGTATTTTATACATTATTATTAAATATTAAATTTGTCATTAATTACCATTTAGTTTTTATATTAAATTTATTGTAATTTATTATGTCTTATTTGGAATATTGATTAATTAATTAATGCTTGAGCTAAATATAGAGTTATAATGCCACAATATTATTTTTTATTAATATGTCTTGCGTGTGATTATTAAATATTAGACTCGATTTTTAAATAAATTTTTTTGTTTTCATATTAATTTGTTTCGTTTTATTTGAAATGTTAATTAACTAATCAATATTTGAGCTAAATATAAAGTAATATTGTCACAACGTGTTAATAAGCTAACTTAATTTCAATATTAATAAAACTCTTGTTAATTAATAAAGTCAAAATGCCACTAATATTTGTGATGGAAAACATATTTATCTCAAATATTAAGAGTCATATATAAAATAGAGATAATTATTTCAACATTAATAGAATTCTCATTCATAAATTATTTAATTTATCTATTATTTAAAGTCAAATATAAAAAAGAGGTAATAAGTTCTTTTACGGTTATTTTGTAATTATCTACGTGCAATGCACATGTTTTTTTAATAATTAAACTCATCATTATTAAATAAATAATAATAATAATAATAATAATAATAATAATAATAATAATAATAATAATAATATTGTCTAACAAATTAATTTTATAATATTGTCTAACAAATTAATTTTAGTCACTTTTCATTATCATATAATTAGATTATATTTAATTTAAATACTAATAGTTGTTAATTATATTTGATTCTTATATTTTATATAGAAGTAAATCATATTATACTATACACATAAATTTTAAAAATTTAATGTATATAATTAACATAAATTAATTATTAAACTATATAAAAATTATTAAGATATTATAACTTCTAAAATAACTTATAGGAATTGTACTTAATATTTTAAAATTCATATTATACATTACGTACATTATTATAATTTTGTTTATTTACTATTATATAAACTCAATATATAAGTGAAAACCATTATTGTTGTATTTTGAATGACAATATACTACCATTATTTTTTTATCATACCTTTCCAATATTTTTTTTAAATTATTTTTTTCTTTCTTTTTAATATTATAGTCTGATATTTGATAACATTTCTCAATAGAAGAATGCTAACGATAAATAGATAAACTAAATTTATTGTAAATAGTAAAACAATTGGATTTCTAATAAAAATAAAGAAAAATTTTCTGATTTTGTTAAAATTAATTTTTGTATCAATTAATTTGATTAATTTCATTTTTACTTAATACCATTAATCCTATTAATGTGTTTTGCATATGATAATGAGATATTGGATTCATTATTAATTACTTTTTCGTTTTTATATAAATTGTTTTGTTAATTTTTGTTAATTTATTAATATTCATAAATTCATATAATTAAATTGATAATGTTAACTTTTATTATTTCCAAAATCTAGAATCCTGTTTTACCAAAAAAAAAAAGTGATGGCACAGTAAAAACTAAGTTTCTCATAAAAGCAGAGTCCAATTCTAGTTCTTCTCTCTTTTCAACTCAGTTCGTGATATAATCAGTCTCTTTAGAGAAAGGATTATGAATTACTGGTTTTGATATTAAATTTTTTATTTCCTTTTAATATTAGTATTTTATTTATTTCTTTTTAATATTAGTTAATTATCTTGCCCATTGATTATCTTATCTATTATAATTATTAATTTATTTACTATATACAAATTCTCTTATCTATTATATTTTTTTAATATATCTTCCTAATATTCATTTTTTTTAAATGTTTTCAACAAACAAAAGTGAATGGCATTATACTCTTATAGATGGAGTTTTTAAAAACAAATAAGATTTAATATTTAATATTTAAATGACAATTAATTTTATTTGGGCCAAGAAAGAAATAGAAAAACATAATTAATGTTATATTTACTATCAAAAATTGTTATATAATTTTAATAGAATTGAGCTTATAATTAGTAAATTATTAATACTATTCACTAATAAATTAAATTATTAAATAACAAAATTAACAAAATTAGCTAATACAATCAAATTATCTTTTCAGTAATTTTGTCTATCTTTCTATTCCTACTTATATATATATATATATATACACATAAAAAATGATAAATAATTGTCATCAATTATATAAAAAAAATATAACAAAAATCATGATTTGCAATCATTTGTATAGTTATACATCAAAAATGACATATTATGTCCACACAAAAGTAGCTTATGTATACAAAAGTAATCCATTTTTGTGCAAACCTAGCCTAGGTATATGTCTACAAAAAATTGTATGGCTATGCAGATTTTATCTGTATACATACATACATACATATATATTCTCAAAATTGTCCTCCCAAAATCGCCCCTGTAACGAGTTAAACGATGCATTTCTCTTTTTTTTCTTTAGCAAACCAAATCAAAACAGCATCGTTCTGATAAATGAGCAAAACGAACCGTTTGATTCAGTATTTTTTCTTCATCACCCCATTATAAAACATCATTCTGCCCAATGAGCAAAACATGTTTGGTGGGTTTTTTTTCAACATCCTCTTATAAAACATCACCGTTTTGTATTGTGTCTTCCTTCCTCATTGCATGACATTGTTTTGATATTGTCCAGGGTATTTATCTCCAAAATCGCGCTAGACAAATATTTCATCAAATTCTCAATCCTTTCAATGTTTATTAATAGACCTATTAAATTTTTTGTTTTCAATTTATTGTATAAATTACTTTTATTTTTGCAAATTTAAACACCAAATAATTTTCACCAATTACACACATTTAATTTTCATCCTCCAAATTGAGTTCAGGTTAAAATCAATACAACATTTTTTATTGAGTTCCTCCTTTTATTGCGTAAAAAATATAAGATAAAAATGACTAAATATAATCCATCTCTTAACAAATATTTTTTCAACTACTAAAAAGTTTGAAGATTATGATATATAGAAACCTCCCTTTTTTCTATTAGAAAAAAATTAAATATCTTATCAAGTCTTCAATCCTTTCAATATTTATTAGTTGACCCATTAAACTTTTTTCTTTTCAATTTAGTCTATAAATTACTTTTATTTTTGCAAATTTATACACTACACCAAATAATTTTCACCAATTACACACTCCTTTAATTTTCATTCTTCTAATTGAGTCTAGATTAAACCAATACCACATTTGTCATTGAGTTCCTCCTTTTTATTGCATAAAAAAACATGAGATGAAAATGAATAAATATAATTCGTCTCTTAACAAATATTTTTTTTAACTACTAAAAAGTTTGAAGATTATGATATATTGAAACTAGCTACCATTTTTTCTATTGGAAAAAAGAAGAAGCTTCCATTGATTATCTAGTTAAAGAATATGGTAAAATTATATAGATAGTTATATGTTCGGATAAAATAAAATTACAATAAATACTAATTTATTCTTCCGGCACAGTACTTACATTCCCTTTATGATTGGAACCATATCATAATTAAGTCAAACCATAATGATTAGGTATTGTCAAATAATGTAGAATTATACAGGTAGTTATATGTTTTGATAAAATAAAATTACAGTAAAAATAATAATCAGAGAAAAGTTAAAAAATTACATAATAAGAATCGATAATCATTAAGAGATTAATGGAGTGTGGTTCACAAAATGCCGGATCGTGCGGGTAACATACTAGAATATACTAAGAACTCTTCTTGAGATTCACTGTTCATATAACAGTGCATTGACGATTTTACCCATCCGTGAAACGGTACTGTTTTGCCATCTACTAGCTGAGTCTTCCAGTAATAAGCAACGCCGTCTTCCCTTAATTCCAACAACGTCCCACTGTTTTAACACTTAATTCACTGGACCCTCAACTAAATAACTAACAAGCGAATCGGCCGGCAATAGATGTTTCATTTCAAACGGCACTGTTTTGAGCTGGTGAGTTTCATACAGCGGAAAGGAGATTGCAGAAGAAGGAGCATTCTCCGGAGAAAAACACTGTCTTAGAAGGACAAGGAGTAAACTGCACATCAACTGGACATGGGGCAGCAACAAAGGGTGTTACATTCTTTTAGCAAAAGAAATAGAGACAAGATAAGAGGGTCTAGGATCAGTGCTAAGCAAAAAAGTGAATCAAGGAGAAAACTTTTACCATATTTCACCTCCTACTATATTATAAAAAATTCATTCATTTTTTTTAATTTGTCTTAAAAATTGTGTGTATTCTAACAATACTCTTTATCGCACTTTCTATTTTAAATTTTTATTAATAAAACTATTTAGAAAAAAAATGAAGAGAAAGAGTAAGAGAAAGAAAAAGAAGGAAAAAGAGATAAAAGAACAAAAGAGAAGAAAGAAAAATAATAAAATATTATTTATAAGGTCATAATTACTCTTAAATATGAGGAGAGAAAATGTAAATTTTAGGAAATGAGATAGGTAAGGAGGAAAATAGAGAGATTGTTAGAAGGTATAACTCTTCCTAAATTTTGGTAATGAGAGAAATAGGGAAACTGTTGAGAATACTCTTAACAATACTTCCTGTTATGTTATAAAAACTTCACTCCCTATTTTAGTTTGTCTTGAAAATTGTGTGCACTATTACAATATTTCTTATATTATTCTCTATTTTAAATTTTTATTAATAAAACTATCTAGAAAAAATAAAAAGATAAAAAAAAAGGAAATAGCGAGAAAAAAATAAAAGAGAGGAAAGAAAAATAATAAAATATTATTTAAGAATTTTTAATGGTTTTTAAATACGACGATGAAAAGTATAAATTTTAGATAGTAAAGTAAATAAGTAGAAAAATTGAAAAACTGTTAAAAGACATAAACTCGATAAAGAGGAAATTCGACATACTTTTGGGATGGCCTAAGCAAAGAAATTACTTTGCAGTAAAATCGACATACTGTTGGAATTTAGAGTTTGATTACTGAGGAATTACTTTGGAGTAATTATTGACAGGGTGGAGTTTGATGGAAATGAATGTGTCCATACTTCATAAACATCTTTAAAGAGTAAAAAGTGAAAATTCAAAGTGAATGACTCTTTTGCCACAAATGAATCTTATGTGGCACATTATTACTTATAGCTTTTGGGCCCTTTCTATGGTATTTTTGGTTAATAAAATAAAGCTCAACATTTTTTATGTTTTATGATTTAAAATAATGTGAAAAGAAAATAATTACAACTCTATTATTATTTTCTAACATTTTATTATGCTCCATGCTTTTCCAAAACAGATCAAATTTTCTATTAGTTAATTGCATTTAAATTTTCAATCTTTTTTCTAAATAATTGTTTGAAAAATTATGATTATGAGTTATTTTGAGAGGATAATTTGGGTTAATTCGGTTTTGGGAGAAAGATATGGATATGTATTCATTAACATGAAAACTATGAATTAATGTATTTATATGCTCAAAATGAAAAATGTGAATAAGAATTGAAACTCAAAATAAGCCCCTTACTAAGTAGATATAAAAAGAAAAAGTGAAAGTAACAACTATGAATTAATTTATTTATATGCTCAATTAATGTATTTATATGCTCAAAATGGAAAATGTGTGAATATAAATTGAAATTTAAAATAAGTTTCTTACTAAAGAGATATAAAGAGGAAAAGTGAATGAGAATTGTTCCACATCACTAAAATATAAAATTGGACTTGTGTTTATATAGTAAGATACATTCTTATATGGGTAATAAAGTAGCATGAAATACTCTTTCTCGCGCGCTCAAGAACAGGGAGATGCAAATTCATGGTTTGGGATATACCAATGCATGGGTGCGTGACTTGCGTATATAAATGTTGGAGCAAAATCTCATGGTCTAGATCAAACCTGTGTTTGGCAATCACATGTCTCTCTATTGAAGTTTTTCTTCTCAAAGTGATAGAAAGAGTAATGTATAATCAGTTTGCTGTAAATGAATATTGTATGTTCAGTATCTACTTGATATCTTCAGATCCCAAATTTGTTACACATTTCTCTTGTCATTTTATTCGAATATTGAATTAAGAATACTTCTTATTTCTTCTAACAATAATATTTAAATAACTTTAATATTATTAAAATTTTATCACATTTAAAATATTCCATAAACTGCCTTTAACACATATAAATATTTTTTTACACATTAAAAAAATAATAAAATTAAATTCAAATTATAATTTATTTAGAAAAATTAATTATAATGTTATAAATAACTTTTAATAATTATAGATATTATAAATCATTTTAATTAATTAAAAAGTTATAATTAAAAAACCTTTTTCTTTGATATCTTCAAAGATAATTATGTTCCATATTTGTATTATTTGCTCCATTTATTAATTAAAATTTTTTTGTCCCGACGAAATATGAGGAATTCTGCTTCTCATTCTCTATTTTTGTTGATTGTAAAATTAAGAAAATAACACTATATTAAAAAATATTTAATAATAATAATAGCTAATGCAATTAGTTAAAAAAAAAAAAAAGGGTTTTGTTGTCTTTTTTAAGATTAATAATAGTTTTAGAATAATTTTAATTTATCAGAGATAATTTTCGGAACATTATTAAAAAACAATATATTTTACACTTTTCCACTTAAAGAGATGGAAAATCAAATATTTCAAAAATAAATAATTTTTTGAGGATGAAATTTTCTAAAATATATAAATTTTAATAATTTTTAATTAATCAAATTGATAAATTTAATATAAATATATTGATTGTTCTCATTGTTTGATTTGAAATCTTTCAATTCAAATACAGTTTATATTACAGAGCAAATTTGGAAAAATAAAATGACGAATAATATATTTTACAAAATTATATAAAAAAAAGAAAATGTACAAATTGCAAGTTTGAATTTTTTTTTTCTAAGAAAAAGAATTTAACAAAATACAAAAATGAAGAATGAGTTTGTTATTTGTACCTTGCTTCAGAGGGGAGGAGGAGGTGGTGCGGTGGTGGTGACAAGTGGGCACAAGCAACACAAAACGCACTGGGCTCATCATTTTCGGGCGGATGCTAAGAAAACTCTATACTTTTCCACATTTTCCAACATTAAAATTGGTCAGAATAAGAAATAAAAGAGATAAAAAAAAATAATTATTTATGAAAAATAATTTTTTTATTATCAATCAATCAAAAAATAAATATTGAAAAATATGAGTTAAATAATACTCTCTATATTTCATATTAATTGGTATTTTTAATAATTTTATTAAAATTAAAAAGTTATTAATTAATTTTAAATTTTAAAAAATATAAATAGTTTAGAAAAAAATTTAAAATTATTGTATTTTTTATTATTATTTATCTTAACATCGTAAACTGAAATATTCGTCTCGTAGCCGTATTTTTCAGTGCCACGTGTGCGGTCAGGCATATCGGGTCCCCACTTCACGCCGACCAATTCCCTCATATTAGCGTAGGCACTGTCCCTGCGCTGCGCTGTGCTGGGTGCTGCTTCCTCTAATTCATCGCCAGTTTGCCACTCTCCTCGTGTTTTTCCTCGGCTTGCTTTCCATGTTTTGAATTTATTTATTGCTTTACTTATTTATGTTTGCATTAATTAGAAATGAATGTTAAAAAAATCTTCATTTTCCAATTTTTAAATAAAGAGCAAGAAACAGAAAATTAGTAAATTAATTTTTTAAAATTTGTTTTATTATCCATTAATTAAGAGGTGAGTATTGAAAAATAATAGAAAATAAAAAATTTATTCCACTTCATTGACATTTTAAATTACCAAAAAAAATAAATTATTTTCTTCTAACTTTAGTAGTGTAGCAAAAATGAAATTTCGATTTTATTTTGAACTTTTTGGAGGCCTTATTATGTTATGTTCTTCTTTTTTTTTTTTTTTTTTGGGAAAGATCAACACAAGTTTAAGTTCACAAATAAAGTACAGGTCATATATATATATATATATATATATAGTGTTAATTGTATCCGTGATCACAAAAAATTGTGTTATTTTCATTTAAATAATTAAACTTTTTTGTGATACAAAAACAATTGAATTTAATTTTTATTGTACAAAAATTACTTTCAGTCAGTTGGCTGGCCAGATGCTTACTTATCGCTTACATGACAATAATATGATAGTGATGTAACTCAGTATCCAGATAGCGTATAGTATAAAAATAATTTTTGTACAATCAAAATTAAGTTGAGTTATTTTTATATAAAAAAAATTTTAATTATTTAAATAAAAGTAATATAAAATTCAATAATCACATACCTAATTAATGTAAATGTGTGTATCTATAGTAAAATAGGTGTGGTAGTTAGAATTTCTTACTAGAGAAATGCGTTTAGACTTGGCAAACGTGATAAATTGGGTGATAGGTAACATTATTTTTCATTTCAAACGGATTCAAATTGAGTTATAGATCATATTACTTATTTTTTTAATTATTCAATAATTTAAATTCATATTGGACAAATCTATTAAGGAGTAAAATATTTTTTTTTAAATTTTAAAAGTATTTCATATATACCTAATGTTCGAATTCGTAATCTCCAATCAAAGAAAAAGTGATGTCTACTGTCTTATTTCAGCTATTGGATAGATTTGAAAAATTTTAGGGATATATATTCAATCAGAGCCAAAATAATTGAAAAGAAAAAGTGCTGCTTGAATTGGAAATTTTTTGAGTTCAAACTGAATTTTTAAAGTGTATAAAACATTGTGAGTTGTAAACTTGTAATTGCCATGAACTAATCAAAATTATCGGAAAAGAAATGGAAATGCAAGGGGTCACCAATGTAGTGCTACTTTTGCCTTTTTCGGGACAAGAAAAATAATGTCAATGAAATGATGAAAAACCTACACCATAATGCAGAAGTAGATGGGTCACCAATGTATCCACCAATCCATGCAGATTCCCTTTGGATAGAGTGAGGATTTCAAGATTCTTTTCTTAAGAGAACATGTTGCTTTTCTAATTCTAATTTTATTTTCTTTAATTTTTTT
>CATIWF010109238.1:0-10656 GCA_949630135.1 Balakata baccata
AAACATTTTCAACTCACAAATCCAACATAAATGCCAATGAGATTGCCAATGAAAATTACCTTATAAAAGTATTAAATGTCCAAAAACAACTGAAATAATTTCTTGAATACATGGATAGTAAATCTATCCAAATATTGTTTCCTGAAGATTTTAGAGCAGAGGTCAATAAATAATGCCCATATATAGATAGTACTCCTCAGAAATTATGAAGGTTTTGCAGCAGAAACCAATGGCCAATGTGTATATGCATTTCACTGGTGACTGACTACATTTCAGCGTTGAAATGTTAACCGATTAAAAGTCTTTTAGAACAGATAACAATACAGATCTAGATGTGGAAAACTCTTTTCCATCAAGAAAGCAAAGAACAGCAAATGAAATTTACATTTTTCGCTCCCTCCCTCCCTCATCTAGGATCTATACACACAAGTGAGGATGGAGGCTCCTTTTAGTAGTATACATATACTCTGATTCTAGTCAAGTTAATATGAAGTTGGTTAGTATTAATTGCCCAATTCCTGCAATCACCATTGATCAAGAATCATAAAAATCCAAGGAACCCATCATCCATCATCCACTTGTGAACCAGCAGCTGGTTGAAAATTGCTGGTACTGCTCAACCCAATAAAATAATTCTACAAATTTAGATTTTGCCTGGTTTGCAGGAGGCAAGGTGACGAGGTTATGAGTCTGAGATGGGCTTGGCTTTGAAGAATTTGGCAACTGCTTGATAGAGATTTTCTTCCTCAAATGGCTTTGATACATATCCATCCATCCCGCATTTCAGGCACTTCTCATATGTGGCATGTATCACATCAGCAGTCATGGCCAATATTGGGATGTGCCACTCACCTTTTGAAGCAGTTGCTTCTTCTGCTATTGGTTGACCATTCATCTGCTCATTTGATTGGCTCTCCATCTGCCGGATGCGACGGGTTGCCTCAAAACTGGTGGAAGAATTTAACCAAAACCACGACATGTGAAGGTAATATAAAGAACAGCAGGAAATAGAGCACTTGCAAGATCTTGAAAACTTACCCATCCATTTCTGGCATCTGAATATCCATAAAGCATGCATCAAAATTGTGTGGCAATTGAAGCAATTTTAATGCTGCTTTGCCACTGTCAGCACACTCTACATTAGCTCCAAACTTCTTAAGTGCACCTGCAGCAACTCTGCGGTTTACCATATTGTCATCAACCACCAGAATTTTCTTGCCAAAGAGTAGACTTCGAAGAAAAGAAGATCCATTAGGCACATCTTTTCCTTGGGGCCTCTTCTTCCCCACTCCGAGCACCTGTTGAAGGCATGCAGCCACCATGCTCGCCCTCAAAGGTTTCATGATCACGGTATCTGCAAAACCTGCTGCCTTAGCTTTATTAAATTCATCAACACTAATATTGGTGGCAAGAAGTATCATCTTAGGCAACTTAAACACATGTCCATTCTGTTTCCACTCCATCGGCCATACACTTGAACAAGCATCCTCTGCAGAAATCCAATAATCCTTCTCAACTAGAACTATATCTGGCTGGACAATGCTGCCACTGTATCATGCAATTTCGTATTGTTAAACAAAATGATAACACAGGATTTGTATCATATGCATTCAATTCAAAGACAAGAAGTTACTGGGATCATATTATAAAGAAGCTATTAATAGGAACTTACCAAGATGTCAAAGAACCATTTTTCATACACACACCAGCCGCTGACTTGAGACTATTCGCAACTTCAGCAAGAATACCAAGCCTTTTCAAATGGTACCTGGTTACAGAAGCTCTAACTGGTTTTCCATCAACTACTATGGCTTTCAATCCTCTAAAGCTAGAAGGAAGATCTTCAGAATTACGCTTTTCCAACTTGTTAAATGCATTTTTCTTGCAGCTCCCGAAAACAGCAGTGAATGAAAATGTGCTTCCAATCTGAGGCCGGCTAACAAAGGTTATATGACCACCCATAAGCTCAACCAGACACTTACTGATGCTCAAGCCAATGCCAGTTCCTCCATAGTTTCTAGAGGTTGAACTGTCTGCCTGCATAAAGGGCATGAAAACACGATCTTGCGCATGCAAGGGGATCCCAATTCCTGTATCCTCCACAGATACCAGCAAAGTAACACTCTCAGAAGCTTCATTAGTGGTCAGCACATTTAATGAAGCATCAGATTGAAATTCTTCATCAGCAACTAAATGCTTAAAAGCTTCCCAACTGTTCCTATTATCAGCAGCTTCATAACCACTTAAGGTTTTGGACTGACAAGAACCAGATATAATTGCACTTTCATTACATCCTCCTCCATTAAAAAAACTATCAGCTTTTCCATTTGTTCTTGCCTTAGCATTTTCATCTAGATGAACTTTAACAAATATATGCCCTCGTTCAGTGAACTGCCAGCCAACCAATTACATAAATCAGCTATATAAAAAAGTATAGTTCCAGAGACAATATTGCCGATATAGTATTTTTTTGTATGATAATAAAGCAATTTAACAACATTATAAATATATTCCTGAAGCTTAAAAATGATAACAAAGCATGTCAGTTTCTGTAATTCACTGACCTTTACAGAATTCCCCACAAGATTTGTGATAATCTGTCTGAATCTCCCAGGATCCCCCCGAACAATTTCTGGAACTTTGTCAGAAACAAACACAGCCAGCTGTACTTCCAAAATTGATGAAACATTTATGTTCAAGGTAGTTCAAAGAGACAATTCATTGAGTGCCACATCCATTGATGTCGTGTCCCAGGAAGTGAGAAACAGGAAAAAGAAAAAAGAAAAAAAAAGCACAGGATGTCAGTTTAGAAAATAAAGTTCATGCTGCATTTTGAGCAAAATTCCATGCATTCTGAAGGCAAGCACTTCCGCCAACAAGATAAAATACAAATTAACTGGCGTTCTTTTATTGTAATTTCGCAGGACTCACCTCAATTCCTTTATTTCTGGATTTCTCAGAAAATAAAGAAAGAACATCATCTACTATGGTGCGAAGGTCAAATGGAACAGCTTCAAGCTCTAACTTGCCAGCTTCAATTTTTGCCCGGTCAAGCACCTCATTTATCAATGCTATCAGTGCTTTTCCACAGACTTGAGCGGTTTGAGCATAATCCCTTTGTGTTGAACTTAAATCTGTATCTAAGAGCAAAGCCAGCATTCCTGCAATCATGTAAAGATGGCATAGATGATTATGAAGGAACAGGAATCATTTACATCTGAAAGAATGAAGATAACCCATACTTACCAAGGATCCCATTCATAGGCGTCCTGATTTCATGAGACACTGTGGCTAGAAACTGGCATCAAGAACATCAATGTGCTCAGGTCAAAAGATGTTACAATTATGCCAAGAACATAAACGAACTCAAGTCAAAAGATGTTACAATTTAAAGGTGAGAACAAATTTGCTTCCACAAACATGTTCAAAAAGGTACCTGAGATTTGGCAACATCAGCAGCTTCTGCTAGGACTTTTAACTCTTGCATTTCATGAAAATCATCCTCAACTTTCACAATATGGATTGCTGCACCATATAAGATATAGCCGACTAGCAAACCAATCACAAAGAATAAGAATGCAGTAGTGAGCGCTGTCCATGAGGTTGGTGCCTTCTCATGATACCTGCTCAAATTCCAAATATAATAAGTATGTGCATGCTGAAAGCCTGAATTGTGAAGTTATCAATCACTTGTTGGATGCACTAACCTACATATCATTTGATGCTTTCTGAATGGGTCTCCAAAATCGAGCTTGCTTTCATGCACAAGAGACATGTCACCCTCTTGATTTTGGTGACCATACATGATTAAGGGATCAGAGGAGTTAGTCACATCATATACATTCACCAAAATTGCCTGATTGCCTGCAAGTTGTCCAAGTAAATTCTCCACAAGGGACTCAACATCAAAGGCTCCACCAAGGTATCTGCTTCCAATTAGAAATATAGATTAACACTAATGCATCAATAAATGAACAGCTCTCTCTCAATTTTATGATACCTGCCAATAGAATAAAGGTGATGTTGCCAGACAAATAACGCAGAACTAAATTTAGCTAAGTATATAAGCAAGCTATGAGCGTATAAAACAAGAGAGGAATGTCATTGCACAGAGTTTCTCAATAGTGCTAATAAACAGCACAATCCTCGTAAATATGATGAACAAGTGCCTTGGAAACAGAATGCATTGATTTCTTCTTACTTGCTCAAGACCTTAGCTGCTAGTATTCCAACAGATAGAAAAATGGAGCAACAAGAAAACAACTCGAGCAAATAATTATAAATATGATGTTCTGTTATGATCCAACAGATAAAATCAACCAACGTATAAAATAAAATTCCAACAGTGAAAAAATGCGACACTTTTTTTTTGTTTACCCTGCACTTGATTCGATACGCTGGGCTACTGTGGGGCTTGGAGGAAGCTTAGACTTGTAAACAGGAAATGTCAAGACCACACCAAGATGATGAGAACCTAGCAGCCTGAAGGGGCTTGTCAGAACAGCTTTCCCTGTAGCTCTTGCCTTTAGTATGTTCTCTCTATCCTCCTACATGCAGAGGCGATATTACTGGTTTCAATCCCAATTCAACACCAGATTATATAATAACATCAGAAACTCAAAAATAATCTAAACAAGACAAGAAGAAACCAGACTGAAGTCACAGATGGGGCGTTAATTTTAATTTACCTCCCCTGACATCATGTCAAGAGATTCAATGTAGGAAACAGTTTCTTGAGAAAATATCACTGGTGCATACTCATCTCGCACAGGTGAAGGCTCCCTTTTCATTGTCTTTATTGTCCATCCATGTTGCCTCTCAAACTCCACCCTATCTGAATCAACTACTCTCTGCGCATATGCTACCCCACTCAACAGTGGCCGCTCAAATGATGTTCTAGCAGTGTATTCAGCAAACGTATCCTGCATATTTTTGCAACAAACACAATCAAAATATACATGAAATTCTCCTAGAAAACAACTGAACTAGCCCTGTCCAAGTATTTTACCGAGTCAAACCCCAAAAATTTTCAAATTCATTTTCCTTCAATTTTCTCAGAAAATCAACAAATCCAAAAACAAAAAAATAAAGGTTCAAAAAAAAAAAAAGAGGAAAAGGGCAGAAACCTGGTCAATTGCAGATGGGTTCTTGTTGTAATGGAACGTGGAGACAAGAATGGCAAGGGCATGGACATGATTAACACTAACACTGAATTGATCTTGCAACATTCTTGCCCTTTGATCACACATGCTACCCAAAACTTCCTTTCTTCTAACTTTATTATCAGCGTCCATGCCATTGTATATCATCTGACTAATAAATGCCACAAGAATGACCCAAAGTAACAAGAACTTGGGAAGCCAAGCTCTATGGGCTTGAATAAATGTGTACCCTCTTTTCGTCCCCATCTGCTGCTCACTCACCTTCACAGCTACTGAGTGATGATGGTGCAGGTTGTGGTGGTGGCCGTGGATCTGCTGAAGCTTCACAGCCATGGAAAACAACAAAACAAGAACTATATTATCTCTGTTTCTTCTCCAAGTTGTTGCCTTTTTCTTCTTGTTGTAGTCTCTCTGTTACCCAGTTCATACGTGACCAAGAAAGGCTCCAAGAACAACACATGCAGCCATAGACATGTGTGTCTAGCAGATATATAAGGGAACTTCTATTAAAAGACTGGCGGATTTGCAGACACCCTTTTTTCTGAAGTAGAAAGAAAGGGTACTGCTATGTTTAACAAGAAGACTAGGATTAAATTATCATCTATAGCATTGTTTTGCGTGATTCAAAACTAAATATAACAATAAAAAAAGGCATAAAGCTCAAAAATTGAGCAAATAAACAAATCTACCCTCTCCCTCTCTACAAACCCATTGATTTGAACATTGAAGAATTGAAAGGGGAAAAAAAAAAGAAAAAGGAAGAATTTTTAATTTACTTAATTGTTAGAGCCAAGCATGGCTCTGAAAAGATGGAAAGCAGCCCAAATTCCAAAGACCAGTGGTCTCTTTTTTCTCTCTTTCACTCCACAAGAATTATTTCCTATTAAAAAGAAAATTAGAACTGCAGAGAACGCTAATCATTTTCATCTCCAAACGTGAAAATTTCTTAGTTCTGTGAAGAAAGAGCGAGCATCAGGACAAAAAAACAACACCAAATAAACAAATAAAAAATGTAAAACAGAAATAAAGAGCACGTTCACTGCTCTTGTTTAATATTAATACTTAAAATATTATAATACTGATCAAGAACTCTTAACAGCATAACACAGATTGACTCAAGAAAGCACACAGCGAAGCATAGGCAGGCAAGAACCAAGTTAGTGGCTTTTAGAGAGAGAAAGAAGAGAAGGGTTGGTTGGTGAAAGAAGGAACAATGGCTGCCTGCAGTAGAAAGGTGGAGAGTTCATTTGAATAATAGCAGCTTAGAAATTAAAAAAAAAAAAGTTTGAGCCTTTAATCTTTGGTGAGCACAAGTAAAAAATGGGTTTTCTTGATTTCTTTCTTCTTTTTTTTTTCCGAATTTTCATTTCATTTATGTCTGTGTATGAGATTATTAAACATAAATAAATATAAATACTTTGATCTGTCGTTTGCTTTTTAAAGCAAACTGAATCGAATTTTTAGGATTTTTGTAGATACGGTGGTGTCCTCTCTCACACACAAAATCCATTAAACTAAGACTTTCTCTTTCTGTAGCACCACACCTCTCTCTCTCTCTCTCTCTCTCACTTTCATCTGGCTTTCATTGTTTTCTTTTTAAACTATGTATTTTTTTTTTTTTACGGTTTAAAATTAAATTTAATTACAGATAAAATTTCTTTAATTTATTTCTAATAATATATTTAATAAAATTCAAATTAAAATTTTTTTTCAATAAATTTAATTTATTTTAGAAAAAATTACTATATATTCTATATAATTTGATATAATATACTAGTATCTCATGAAATTTTAATATATTATATTAATATTTTCGTAAATTTGATTTATTAGATTAATATTTTGGAAGTAAAAGAAAATTTTTTTTATAAATGTATTATATTTTTTAAAAATAATATAAAAATACTAATATATTTTATTAAATTATATTGAATAATTTTTATATTTTTTAAATTTTAGATATATAATAATATATTATATTAAACAGTTAAATAATAATTATCTCATTCTGACGTGGAGTGAACAAAGCTTTTATTATTTTATTATTGTTTACCTCTAATTTTATCTTGTCTGTTTATATTTTATTCATTTATTCCCTGTATTTCACATTCATGTATGTACAGTTCACCCGATGCTTATACTTTCTTCTCCGTTTATATTTTATTCTTATATTTTATTTTCTAAAGAATATTTATTGAATAAAACTCAATCATTATTTAGATAAATAATAATTATTTTATTATTCAAATTACAATAAAATTAATTGATAAATTGAATATTGTAAAATATTGTAATGAAGCTAAGTTTAGTTGTTGTCAAAGATTTATTTAAGGGGGTTGGTTAGTATATAATAGAAGCATATCATTATTGATGAATTTAGTTTAAAAAAAAAAAAAAGCATGTGAGTCTTTCATTTTTTTTTTATTAAAAAAAAAAAAACAATGGCTTCGCCAATTTTCTTTTCTTTCTTGTCCATCAAATCATTATTTTCAGTTGAATTATTTTTCAAATACCTCATGAATCACGATATGACATTGGGATAGGCCATGTCCCAAATTTGATCCTCACCCCTTTCTCCTGTACTATAAATTTCTAAAAAAATAAATAAATTTATTAGCTATAGTTTTTCTTATGGTTAAATTATTTTCAATTATTTGAACAATATATTTTTTTATGTATATATTATTGCATTAAAAATGGAAATATATATTACTCAAATAATAAATAAGACAAAATAATAAATAAAAACAATGATTTTTTTCAAATAATAGGTGATTTTGAATTTTTTTTATTATTATATTGGATTAAATTTAAAAGTGACAAATACAGATCCATCATAGCGATTTTTTTTTTTTTTTGGGTTCAATCTGAATTAGATCTAACTTTAAAATGTTTTATTTAAATTCATAAAAAAAAAAAATTTGACAGAATATCCAAATTCATGACCAAGTAAACATCTCAGCTAAATAAAATCTGAGCATTTGAAGTAAAAAAAAAAGTATAATTATTAGAGAAGAGAAGAATCTATGGAGCTGAGAATCTATGAAACCTAATTTTCAAAATTTCATCATTATTTATATTAGGGAAAGGAACCATCGACGGATGTTATTATTAGGTATAATAGCCTAATTTTAATAGTCGAAACTGTGTGAAAATTTCAGTTCGATACTATTTGATTTAGCAAATTGAATTGGCAATTAAAAATAATAATTTACAATTTAAACAACCATTAAAAATATATTTTATTTATAAATATATTCAAATGTATTAATTTTTCCTTTAAAATTTATAAAAATATAGATTTATATATATATGCTCATTTTAAATTATATATATTTAGATTTATGATTTTGATAATTAAAATAACATAATATAATATACAAAGATTATTTAAAACTAAATCGAGTGCCGCTAACTAATAAAAAAAAATGTTCTAATTGGAAAAGGTATAAAAAATGCATTAAAAAACTTTTTTGAAAAAATAATAATAATTTCATTGATTTAATCTATAAATATATTGATATAAATATATACAAATTCGCTAAAAATTATAGAAGATGAAATAGTGAAAAAACTTCACAGCATACAAGTTAATAATATAATAAATTAGCTCACAAGTTAATAGTATAATAAATTAGCTCAATATCTACAAATTTAAATATATTATAGTAACTAAAATATATATAATTCAAGTTATGCAATTACTGAAGACAATAATATGATTTGTTGCTTATATTGGATTAAATATATTTTACCCAGTTAAAATATTCATTCAAAAATAAAATACCGTAATAAGATGACAGAAAACAAAAGTCGTAATAAGATGAGAAAAAATCAAATGGCATAACAAAACGAATAAATTACAGAAACAAAAATAGATAAAAAAAATTAGATCTATATACAATAACTACTTATTTTATAAAATAAATTAATAAAAATAAAGATAGATGAATAATTTCTGTTTAAAAATAGCCAAAAATCACACATTCTTAGTAAAAATAGACGGTTAGAAAAATGATGAAAATAAAATTTTGAAAGAAAATTAGGCTATGATTAAGTTTTAAAACTATAAAGGTTAAATTAAAATGCATTAAATAATTAAATTTATAAGAGTTAAAAGCATCTTCAATTGATTTTTTATTTAAATTATATTTTTTATTTTAAAAAATTATTCCATAAAAAAAATCTTTAATAAATTTTCTATCTTTAAAATATAGAAAAAAAATTGTGTTTGACAATTTAAAATTTTACTATCTATTTCAATTGTAATTATCATATTTCAATTTTTTATGTATTTTTTATTTTTTTTATGTGTTTATTTAAAATATTTTCTCTTTTCTTGCAGTCAAAATTATAATATTAATTTATATGAAATAAAATAAAATATAAAAAATTTATTGAATTTATAAAAAAATTTTCTCGCTATTTTTAAAAATAAAAAATATTGTTAAAATTGGTCTAAAATAATTATCAGCTGTTGAGAGAAAAAAAAATAATTGGCATTAATTATTCTGTAATTTATTTGAGTAATGACGTAATAAATTTGATTGTGACATATGAGTAATTTATGCAAGCAGGAGTAAGGAAATTGACTCATGTTAGAGTCCAGTGAAACAAGCAAGCTTCTGCTACTTTCAAGATCACCTTGGATTTTCCGTTGAACAGGTTTTTTCCTTGTGATCTCTTGCAATTGTCAGATCTGAAGTTATTACTTCTTATTATTATTTTTTTAAATAATTTTTTTTGAAACAAAAAAATAAAATATTTATTCTTAACTTATCTGATAATAATTCAAAAAAATTTGGAGTACTCTAATAAAATATAAAAATTAAAGAGAATCTAAAATTGTGAAAAATATTAAATATATTTTCTCTATATTATTTTATCGTTTCTCTTCTGAATTGTTTAAGTGATACATATTCTTATTTTCTGTATTATAAGATTCATATGAGAAAAAAATAAAATTACGTGTCACCAGAATTATGGTTAAAATTGTTATTCGGTAGGGTTAAAATTTACAATTGATTACGATTTTCACACTCCCTATATAATTCTTTTTTTTTTTCATTCTTCTTAGAATATTTACCTTTTTATTTTTTTGTGAGTGATATAGTATTAATTTTATAATTTTTGAAAAATTTATCTTATTTTCAATTGTAAAATTTTAGACAATTTCGTATATATATTCAGTAGGTTTAAAATTTACTGTAATTAAATAAAAATTTAATCACATTAAATATTAAAAATTAGTCATTATATATATACAAAAATGTTTAAGATTTTAGAATTGAAAATGGGATTAATTTGAAAATTATTAAATGAATATTATACCACTCAAAAAATTAAAAATTAAAAATAAATAGTATTATAAAAATAAAAAAAATATATATGGGGAATGTTAAAAATCGCAATCACATATCTTAGAGAAAGGGACAAGGGGGGGAACAAGAAATGGATCTCATTCCCACCAAATTTACCCAGCTGTATTTCCACA
>CATIWF010109240.1:0-14005 GCA_949630135.1 Balakata baccata
TATAAATAAGTTTTTCACGCATTTTAACTCTTTTTAACCAAGATTTCAAATTCTCAAAACCCTAGATACACCCCAAATCTCTGAAATCCATCTTCCATATGATCTTTGGTGAGTTTTGAGCCCCCAAAACACAAGATTTACCACTCAAGAGCAATAGTTAAGCATGAATTTAAGAGATTTACCAAGGAAGAAGATGAAATTGGAGAGAGAAAGTGTGGAACTTGAGGGAACTCGGATCTCCCATCAAATCAACCTTATTTTCTTCCTTCTTTGGGTAAGATTTCATGTTTCCCCTCTTCCTTTAAGAAGTTTATAGTTGATTGAGGTAATTTACCCAAAATGGGTAGAAATCCAATTGTAGATGGATATGTTTGATATGAATCTTAAATATTCTTTGGGGGCAAAACTCTTCTTAAGCTTAGTTTGAGTTGAATAATATGTTAAATGAAGGATTTAAGTAAGAAAGAACCTAACTTAAGGGTTTTTGAGTTAGGGTTTAGTGTGTATGGCAATATGTGGTTATAGATGTTGACATATAATAGGAATTAATGAGAAATAGTTTTGATTATGTATAGGAGATTCCTTTGAAAGGTGGAATTAACTACCAAGGAGGCTAAGCAAACTTAAAGCTTGAATTTTGAGTTGGCTCCATAGGAGGTAACTACACATATGCATTTTAATTCGTAAAATGAAATGATAAAATGTTTAATAGTATATAAGGGGGATAATTGATGTGTTAATTAGAGATAATTGGTATATAGAGAGAAATGGAAATATGTAATTGGCCAAACATGTCTACAGGTTATGAATGATACATGAAGGATAAAATTAAAATTAAAGTTGATTAAAATTTTGGCATGCTAAATACACTTAAAACCCATAATGAATAATTAGATGACTAGTTGGTACTAAACAAGGTTATCTAAAGACTGGATAACATGTTAAACAACTTTAGTGAGAAGTGATTGATATTTATTACGATTAAGAAAGAAAGAGTACTTATGAATATGTCTATATGAGAGTTTTCATAAATAATGGCTTCTAAAAACTTGAACAATATGTATAATACCTATAAAAGGTAGGATATGACCTAATATTCTAGGTATAAGAGTTATCATTAATAAAGTATATAAAATGAAATAAAGAATTTACAAAACATAGATATTCATGTAATAAGAATGTTTGTTAATTGGTGAAATGTATACATATGTTTGTCCATTAACTCAACTGATTGTAAAGTAGGATCAAAGCCTATATCAAGAATTTATAATTGGTATATGTACAACTTTGATGAGGGCACTTAAAGTGCTTGAAAGGAATGACTTAATAGAGGTAAGTTTCTCCAATTGAGAACTTATGAATTGATGGGGTATATATATATGTGGAACATGTATCTGTGATGTTAAGTGATTGTAATTGGCATGACATGTATAGAAAGACGATTTTGCATGTTGATAAGAATGGCTACACTTGGTTAGCCTTAGTGTTTTGCTTATGGAATTGTGAATTTTGATATTAATATAAAACATGGAAGCTTACACGATTGGTACATATTAATAAACATGTGAAATGAGGAAATTGCCTGGATAATAAAGGCATGTTTTAACATGATTTATTATGAGTGTTGATAGGTGGGGTGGCAATTGGACCACCATAGAGGCTATCGTGTGTGATATGCATGAAAAAATGTTAAATTTGATGTCTAAAAATAAAAATAGCCCATTTCATTATCAAGTTGAAAGTTGTTATATGATATGTAACATGCCAAAACATGTTTATAAACTCGAATATACATGAGATTATGATTATTTACTATGCAAATGGATTAAAGCATATAAGAATATAATGGAAATAAAAAAAGAAGAAGAATATAGTATAAATGCCCATTTCTCTACCTAAGGACTACTTTAGGATAGATAGTGCACTATAAAAGAGATAAATCATACGTATCGCTACGAGGTATGAGAAGGGAACAAGGACTAGCCTTGGAATGGGTGTTCCTACTCTCGACACTCATATCCATTATCATTGCGAGGTATGAGAAGGGAACATGGTTGCTAGCCCTAGACTGAGTGCGCCTACTTCACACCCCATATCCGGCCAGTCCGGGAATGAGGCTTAGGTTATTGATACTATGAGAACTTGGGCTATTTGTCGAAACTCATATTGGAAAAAGAAAATAATAAAAAAAAAAGACAAACAAGGTTGAGAAACAAGAGAAATGAATAACAAGAAAATACTATAAAAGTATAACATATGTAATGTGACATAAATATGCTTTATATGCCTATATTCCATGATAGTTGATATGTTATAATCTTGTATGCTTACATGGAAAAATCATTGATTTGTATAAGTATCAGAATACAAAAAAAAGAAATGAAGTACACTAAATTGTTATAGGCATTTTGAAAGTACTTATGTTTGATATGTGTAAATAATGATTTATACATAAGATATAAGAATAATAAATGAGTAATAAAAGAATTGTGAACGATTAATTTTGTGATGATTATCCCAGGATATAAACACATGAAATGTTATCATGACAGGATAATACAATAAAGAAAAGATATGTATTTTAGTAATGAATTGAACATGCATAAAAGAGGCATGGATTAAACATGTATTATTTACATGAGCATGGCATGCCTTGACATTTCTATGATTATATGATTTGAATATGATTGCATCACCAAAATGTTTATACGTCATAAATTATATGATTTCATGTTAAGTATGTTAAGCATATGTATATTACTATGCTATGAAAAGCTTAGCGTGTTTATTCATGCACGCAGGTCATGGTAGCAGTTGACAGTGGAGGTGCTATAGCCCATATGGAGTGGAGACAATGTAGGTCTGAGTTTAGATTGGACACATGCATATCAGGCATTTAATTATTGCATTCATTTATAGGAATGTAATTGATTATAATCATTGTTCTATAAGTATGTAAACTGATGTAAAAGATAGAAAAGTCTCAATTAAGTATAGTAAAGAAGCATGGGATGAGGGCCTTATAGGCTCATGATATTATGTGGTATAAAATTTAACAGGTGAACAGGAACCAGTGATCACTGGTATAAGGCATACTGGATACCTTGGATAAGTAAATCTAATAAAGTATACATACACATAATTTAGTGATGTAGAAGAAAAAAAATAAACTGAGACCTTAAACATGTTTATAGTTACTCAGTCTGTAGCACTTCCTATGTATTACGGGACATACTTATAATATATGGATGAGTGTTACATATACTAACTATCACTAGTTTCTTTTTGCATGTACAATCACATATAATATAATATCATGGGCCTATAAGGCTCTCATCTCATACATCTCAACTATATCTAGTTGAGCTATATCTATTCCTTCTCTTTTTCCCTAATTTACTTTTTCTTCGTCATGATTACAAAATAACACACATAATTAATTGCATCCCTACAAATAAATAAATGCATACGATGAAAATGCCTGGTCCATAATCCGGAGTATACACAATCTCCTCCTGGCATGGGCTTAGGCATCTCCATTGTTAAGTGCTACATCAATTTTACATTGGCTCCATGACCTACGTGCACATGAAAACATGCTAAGCTACTTATAGCTTAGTAGCACACATATGTATATCATACACAATATATAATTACACAATTTATGGCATGTAGAAGTTGGCAACACAACCATTACAAAATATGGAAACACAATAGTTCAACAGTCATGCCAAGTTACTTATTTAATCAATGTCTTATACATACATGCTTATCTAATTTACAAATTTTGTATCTTTTTCTTTATTTCATGATCCCAATATTTCACAAGCATGCATATCTAGAATCTAGGTGTAATTATTTCAAACTCATACCGCATAGCGGATCTTTTATATCTAAATTACCAATCAACACACTGACCTCTTAGAGGCTCGAGCATATATCAGATATTGAAGGGAGCTGAACCCCCAGAAATTTAAGCCTTTACTTTTTAAAATGGTAATTGAGTCAACCACCGGTCTTTCTCATTTATTATTCACATATCTTATTTATAAATCATTATTTCTGCATACCAAAGATATGTGCTTTCAAAATGCATATGTCATAAAGTATGACATATCAAATTCATATAACAATTTAGGGTACTTCATTTTTTTTTCTTTTCCTATTCTGACGCTTATGCAAATTAATAATTTTACCATGTTCCACTCTCTTATTTAGATAAATATCCTAAGTCTCATTCCAAACTAGTAGGATACGGGATGTGAAGTAGGCGTACTTGTTCGACCTAGTCATCCTACTCACTCATTGTACGAGGTATGAAGTAGGTGCGCTCAGTCCAAAGCTACTCACCCTACTCACCTATGGTAACAAATATGCTCTCTTAGCTTCTCAAGTCAAGTGTGCTCATACCCAAGCTCAAGCCAACTTGATTGAGTATAATAATAAAATGAGTACCAAGAACAAAAGCACTCGTCCAAGCTAGTTATCTAGGTCCTCACTCATATATCTCATCAATATGCATTGCTTATCCCCTTTAATGTGCACCATTTATCCTAAAGTAGTCCTCAGGTAGAGAAATGGGCATTTATATCATTGTTTCTTCTCATCTAAATCCTATTCTTTCATAACTCCATTAGGTTACATATAACATATACATGTTCACATACCATAATTAGGTTCATAAACATGTTTTCATATGATATACACCATACTCTATCATTTAGGCATGTTCGACATGTTTCAGACACACTAAAACATCATTTGAACAAAGACTACTTTTGCTAAGAATAGTGTCTTCACAGCCATGAACATTTGGGCTGGTTATGAAGCCTAGTTGTGAAAGCCACTGGGCCTATATTTATGGTCATGACAGTTTTCAGCTTGGTAGTGACGCTGGTTGTGAAAAGGTATAACTTGTTCCTATCATCAAATTTTGCCAAATTTCCAATTCTAAATACTTCCTAAACACATATAACAATCATCCACCGGCATTTAACACAATCATACATAATTTTCCATAACCCAAATCATTACATATTAGGTTCACAACCAAGCTCAACAACACAAGTGATGCATTCAAATCACACTTTAAGCGCATTTGCCATTTTCATGCTTATTGAAGATTTTATACATTTTCATATACTGAAATTAACTCTTCTAACATTTGAACATGCTATTTCATGCTTTCATAGTTCATTTTACTACCTTACTTATCAAACAAGCATGCTTAAGCACTATTAATTCACATAACTCATCAATTCACAAGTTTTCAAGTAAGAGACTTATTTCTATTAAACCATTTCTTTCAAGCACCAAGCACCCTAAGTGCCTTCATAGAGCTTATGCATCTATCAATTGTCAATTCCTAATATAGGCATTAAATATAATTTTAAACCTACTTGTTAATAGCCCATATTCATGCACACATTTTTATCATTACTAAATTTTCTAATGTCCTCTTGTATAAATCCAAATTCCATAACTTCTTTATTGCATTCTAAATGCCTTGCTAATATTAACCTTTATACTTAAAATGCTAGGTCGTATCATATCATGTCCACCATAACTAATTTAATTAGCAATGGTGTCAACAATTATATGCTTACTAGTTATGGTTTGAGTGCATTTAGCATACCAAAATCTCATTATTTAATCAATTTAAATGTTAGTTCTTTCCTTCATATCTCAATTATAGCCCATAAATATGATTAATCTATCACATATTTGTTCGTTCTCATCTTAGCTACAATTTATTTCTATTTACATGCCATAGATTGCATTTTCATGTTATTCTATATCATATCATATCAATTGTTTCTGATTTACATTCCTTTCCTTCTTATATCATTCATGGCCTATAGACATGACTTACACGTTATGTACTTTCATTTTCATTTAGTTATTAATTATTTCTCACTACAAGCCCTCTATCACATTTTCATATGATTCATCATTATTTTATCTCATTTTTGCAAGTTACAATGCATATGTGTACTTACCTCCTGTGGAGCCAACTCAAAGTCCAAGATTTAAGCTTGCCTAGCCTCCTTAGTGGTTAATTCCACCTTCCAAAAGCATCATCTAAATATAATTACAACTATTTCTCATTAACTCAATCTATATATCAGTATCGATAACTATACAAAGCTATATACACAAACCCTAACTCAAAAACTATTAAGCTCGATTCTTTCTTCTTAAATCCTCCTTTACTATGTGTTTAACATCTCAATCAAGCTCAAAGGGAAGTTTTCCCTTAAGCAACCCAAAGGTTTATCTCCAACATACCCATCTACTAATGGGTTTCTACCCAATTCGGATAAATCACATCAATCAACCACAAACTTGTTAAAAGAGGAGGAAAAACATGAAATCTTACCTAAAGAATGAAGAGAATAATGTTGATTTGGTGGAAGACCCAAGCTCCCTTAACCTCCATACTTTCTTTCTCTAACTTCATCTTTTTCCTTGGTAAATCTCTCAAATCTAACTTTGATCTTAGTTTCTCTCTTGGTTTTGGTGTTTGATCACTCAAAATCCATAGAGAAATACTTATATATGGTTCTTGGGTATGTATGGATGGTCCTTAGGGTTTGAGAGCTGATAAAATTGTGGAAATGATGATAAGATTGTGTAAAAAGCTTTTATACTAGACCTTCACGGTCATGAACAAATCCTCCATGATCATGAACAAAACCTTAATGGCCATGAATGTCTACCGTAAAAACATGTGATGCCGTGTCAACCATGCATTTTCTTATTTCCTTCATTTATTTCATCCCTCTCATCAAACTAAAGCCAAAATTGACCAATATACCCCATATATACCTCTAATATACCTTCATATACCTCCAATACACCATCCATTTACCCTTCCTTCATCTATTAACTAAATTGTATCATCTTATATCAAATTCTTATACTCTTTATCATGTCACATATACCTCATATATATCCCCAGTATGCCTCTCATTTGTTTCCAAAACTAATTCATCTATACATATATTTTAATTTCTTACTTTTAAATTACCAAAATACCTTTCATGTGTCATTTACTTATATATTCAACTAAGCCCTATTCATGGGCATTAAAAAAGAGCATAATCTATATAAACTACTAGAGCTAAAAAAATGAGTGTCAGTATGCGGAGCAAACAAACGAAGATCATACACTAACTGAACAAATCCAAACTACTAGAGTTTATGAGAGAATTCTACATTTTATTGTCTCAAGGCTATGACTATGAAAGACTTTTAAAGCTTGTAGACTTGGCCTGCTTTGGCCTTGGACTAACCTTCTAATGGTATCATGTAGAGCTCTTCTTCTATATAGCCATGAAGAAAAACATTATTTATATCAAGTTCGTGAAGGGGCCATTAATATGCAGTTGCTATGACCAAGAACAACCTGATACTGATAGTCTTAGCAATAGGACTAAAAACTTCAGTAAAATCAACTCCTTTAACCTAATTATACCTTTTGGCAACTAAATGTGCCTTATATCTAGCTATATGCCCATCTATCTTTAACATCAATTTATAGACCCATTTATTCCATATGGCTTCTTGTTTGGTGGCAAATCAATAAAATTTCCAAGTGTTATTCTTCTCTAATGCTTGCAATTCTACTTGTATGTCTTGTATCCATTCTGGTTGCTTCACAGCCTCTTGATAAGACTTTGGTTCCTAGATATTAGACAAGTGAGCAATAAAACACATATATGCACGAGTGAAATGGCCATTAACATGTATAGGAAAAGGGTTACTATCTGAAGAAGCGAGGCCTATCTCAAAATGAGTAGTCCAAAGAAGGGGTCTTGTTTGTCTACTACTCCTTCTGAGCAGTATTGGAGAATCAACATTAGATTAGTAGGAAGAGGAACTTGGTGGTTTGGTTGAGTTATGGGTTTGATGAAGGTATAGGCATGAAGGAAGCAGGTGGTATGATAGAAACAGATGGTGATGAAGGAGAAGGCATAGGGGAATTACCTAGTATAGAGAATTTATATGATTCATAAAAGTCTACATCTTTGGAGATAAGAACATTATTAGATTCAAGGTCATAACATTTGTATGCCTTTTGACCAAGAGCGTGACTAATGTAAATGCATTTTACAGATTTAGTAGAGAATTTAGGTTTGTGAGGCGAGTTATCTTTTGCATAGGCTAAGCAACCAAATAGTTTCAACATATGACAGTTTGGTTTTGTATGAAATAAGACTTCAAAAGAGGATTGCCATTACATAACCACAATAGGCAGTATATTGATTGAATATGTAGCATGTAGAATGCAATTAACCAAAAAAAAAATTAGGTAAGGAAGACTAAAATAGTAAATCACTAGCAACTTGAAGAAGATGCATATGCTTACATTCCACTAATCCATTATGTTGTAAAGTGTAAGTACTAGCTTTTTGGTGCAAAATACTATTATTAAGAAGTAGGGTTTAACATTGCTTACTTAAGAACTCTGATCCATTATCATATCTTGATTTTGGTATTGAATTGAGTATGTACCATTTTGAAGAATTTCTCTAAGATAGGCACTGTTTTGCTTTACTAGTCATCATATAAGTCCACACACCTCTGTTGTGGTCATTAACTAAAGCAAGAAAATAGCAAGCCCTATTATAAGTAGTTGATCTATTTGGTCCTTATTTATCAACATCTAAAAGGGAGAATAAAGAATATGTTCTGGAATTACTAAGAGGAAATAACTTTATAGATTGTTTAGCCATAGGGCATACATCACAACATTGTTGCATGGCAATAATACCTTTACTTGTAAATTCTAATGAGAAAGAATAAGATTAGAAGGGTGTCATATTATATAGTGCTACACACTCTTATTTATAGCAATAGACATTTGGTTTATTATAGGTAATATTGATATATAGCCTATAGGTTCTAAAATAGTAATGTTGTTTGTAGGTTTGGTATTGAAAAAGTAGAGGTTCCTATAGCTCTTCCATGAGCAATAATCTAGTTATTATTTTGGTCCTGAAAGACACAATCTAAGTTAGTAAAATGACCTTAACATCATTCTCTTTTATAAGTTTGGATATTGACAAAAGGTTATGAGAAAAAGTAGGCACATAAAGAACACTAGTTAAGTATAGATTCTCATTTAAGTGTATGTCTCCTAGCATATGAACAAATATGATATTTTGGTTAGGTAAATGTATTTTGATAGGTTTTGTTTAGGAAACATCTTATTGAACAATGTCTTTTGTGTACAAATATGATTTGATGTACCATTGTCAATTATCCATTCACAATTGTCTGTATATGCTAGAGTTCAAATAGTGGCATTACATGCATACTTCCACTTGTGCAAAATTCACGTAGGATTCTATTGGCACTTTGCTACTTGCCTTTGTAACACCCTCCCATATAGCTTATGAAACCCACTATACAAGGGAATGTTACCCATATATCGACTGTTAACTTATTAAACTATTATCCAATTATTAAACCTTTAGCAAAAACATATCGTGTCACTTTTTCCTATCATGACCATCCATAATTAACATGTAACCATTTAACTGTATCAAGCATCCATGCATATTAACATAACTATAAAATATAAATCCAAGGCTAAACATGCCCAAACTATTACAATCTTTCATAACCCAATAAACTGAAATAAAGATTTAAATCCATAATCTCATCAAAATAATCCAAAATAACTCACTGTATGATTATATAAAGAATGCATGAGTAATACGAAAGCTGACTCTATAATACTCTGACTAGCTCAAACTTATTAATGTCAACTTTTTATACTGCTTCGGACCTAAGTGTAGGAAAACCCATATGCTAAGCTATTTAAAGCTTAGTGGTACATATAATCATATAAATTCTTTCATGCATATCATATACATCATAGCATACAATCATGGTATAACATATATTCATAAACTTCCAATTCACATCAATCATGTTCATGTGCTCATGCCAAACAATCCATTAATAATGACAGGAGCATACCTGGAAAGCAGAAGTCAATTCCTGTTTTCATATATCAACTGTAAAGCCAATTACATTTATTCATATTATTGCCCAATTACTTAATACTCAGACTACCGCATACAAGTTATGAATAGGAATGCTCTCAAAGTTGTGGCCTCCCTATCCACCTAACCATGACTATCTAAAACTGGGAATAAGTTAAATGCGCTGTCATAGTTGGGGCCAACTCGACTAAATAATAGTGAATGCTAGCAAAGAAGGGGACGCCCTTAAAGCTGGGGCCACCTTGCTCAAATTTAAACACACGAACAAAATCTATGGAACCATAATGACCCTTACTGGCATGCCATTTATTCTAGAGTCAATCCTAGTATGAGTAAGGGCATTGCAGTCTTTTCCACTTTTCCTTTACTCGCATAGATCATATCTCATGAATCATGTAAAATACCATGATATAACATATCAGCATGAATAACATAGCATTTCATCTCATCAATTATCATTTCCGTAATAATCAATAATTCTTAATACGTATAGAGTCAACCAAGTATCATAACATATGTATTCATGTTCTTCAAGTTACATCATAGCATATAAGGTGTTAGAGATGTGCCTAAAAGGCAATCACCTCAGGCACTTAGTGTACACATTCATAAAGGCATTCTTTCATTAAATTAGTATTCATTTGCATATGAATTAATATAGATCTTAAACTGATTAATGAAAGTCCATAATATGAAACATAGAATGAAGGAAATCATGATGGGATTATGATAATGAAATTCCTATCATGTGTAATTAAGTTAGTATCTAAATTATCCCTAGTCATAGGATCAACAAGATGGGACATTGTTGATCCAGATAGACTAGCACATGTTATACTCCTTGATTGGATCAAGCAGTAGATCTCATAAGTTGTGAACATGAGATGTTCAAATTTAACATGTGGATGTTTGCTAAGAGTAGTCAAGTACATTGGATGACCAGCTATAAGACGATCATATGGATTATCTTATCAAATGTCGATGATAGTCTCATCATAGCAATAGGGCATGTATCCCTAGACTTGAGGTACTCGAGGATATCTTGGATACTGATTCTGTGCTTTGACTCCATTTCTTGTTGCCTTATGGAGGTCGCTCATAGGGTGGCAATTGGGTGCAGCTTGAGGTATTCGAAGGTAATTGGGTAGCCAATAGATGATTCACCACTCTTGATAGAGGGAGAGTATACCCACGGCCTCTTGTTAGGATCATTACTCAGGAATCTCTGGCCAGAGTGGAAATGTCCAGAAGATGGTCTTCAGTGACATGTCTAATAGAGTAATGAGTCTCAAGGACAAGATCTAACATCACTTGGGCTAGATGTGATGTAGTTAGTCTGGCGGAAGCTGAAGCATAGTCCATGCTCTGAATCGAGTGGGGTATAGGATGGTGAATGGACAAATTGCACATATTATTGTCTATGGAAAGCTTCATAGTCAAACCACTGACTTTCCGGTCGACTGGGAATCATGATGTGTTGCTAGATGTAGCTCATAATTTGCTTAAATTATTTGATAATTTAAGTGGCCAACATAATCGAAAATCTAATAGGTCACACGCTTTGGAAATGTAAAGAATGAGTAAAATAGTTCTGGATGAGATCTAAACTATGAGAAAATTATTTCGAGTCGGTTTGCGATAAGATAGCGGAAAAAAAAAATCGCTTAGGGGGTTGATCTGCCCGTGCTAGATTGCTGGCCTACCAAGCCTGCTAGGCAGGCCAGCTGGGCTTGTCCAGCAGGCCCAGGACCTATTCTCCTATAAATTGGCCAATTGGCCTTTGCACTATTCATGCCTAGCGTGCGCAGTAGCACCTATTCTCCTATAAATTGGCCAATTGGCCTTTGCACTATTCATGCCTCTTCAAATTCTTCTCCTTTCAATTTTGATCTACTTTCCTGATTTTCTTTTGAATCCAAAATACCTGAAAAGATAGAAAATAGACAAAGAAATATTTTTGGGACAAGAAAATTTTTTGGAGACAACAAGAAAATTAAAGAGTTTAATTTTCTTCTCATATGAACATACACCATTGATAGCACTTTTAGGTATGTTCAAGCCATTTCCCTAATAGTTTCATCCTCTCATTGTCGTATGGATATTGTTAGAGACAATCCTAGATTGGATTGTTGTGGTTTGCTAAATTCCAACAAGGTGAGAAGTTGAAGAAAATCAAGAAATTATAAAGGTATAAATTTTGAATTTTCTTTGGTTAAATTAGATTTAATTGGCACATGTATAATCTTTTAATTCGAGTTTTGAAAATTTTTATTTTCAGCTGTGTAATATGTATGTGATACATGCTCAAAACACATAATTGGTATCAGAGCCTCTTGTGTCCATTAAAATTAATTTTAATTTAAGGTGCAATTGGATTGCATGTTTTTGATGATTTTGGATCTTTTGATTTGTAAAATTGAAATTAATTTTTAAAATTTGTTTTACATATTTTTTTTTTCTATGATCTGATCATGAGATGATTGAGGATGATTTTATTGATTGAAAAATGGTTTAAATATAATTCAAATAATTAATTTCGAATTTATTACAAAATTGTTGAAAATTGCATTATTAACGAACATGTGATGTTGTTTGGCTTAATTTTTAGGGCTGTTCATATTCTTCTTGTAATTTGATTACGGAAAAATTATTTAGACATATTGAAAATATGTTTAAGGTTCTGGAAGTATCCAATAATTAATTAAAAATTATTTTAATTAATTTTTCAAACAAACACCGAAACGGGACAGTTTTGGGTACCAGGAGGGGCTTTTTTGTTTGAATTTTTTTGTATATGAATATTTCATTTCTAGCACCTTGAAATATTTTTCATGTCATGAAAAATATGTTATTCTGATGTTAGAAGCATGCCAAAATTAATTTGCTCGAATTTAAATTTCCAAATTAATTCTAGACTGTAAATGAGTCGTTTTGAGCATCTTATGTATTGGTTCGTTTGCCTTAATGATTTTGACTTGTGCCAAAATTATTTTGAAAGACTTGAGCTGACCTAAAGATGCTTAGAATGATGATTTGAAGTTTTGAAAATTTTGGAAATTTTTGAAAATTAATTTTAAATTAATTTAGGTTGAGCAAATGACATATCTAGTATGACTAGAAAGTGGCATATATGTTAAAATTAAATTGTTTAATTTTTGACATCATAATAATTTAATTTTAAGGTGAATTAATTATGAATTAATTTTGGAATTATGAAATTTAATTTAATTTGATTAATTATTAAATTCCACATTAAAATCACAAATAAAATTAAATTGACCGAAACAACAAAAGTAGACAATTTCAGTTTAAGTGTTGAATCGACTTTAAAATTTGCAATCCAAAATCATCACTACCTATTTTATTTTAATTTTATGCATTAGAGAATGTGTGCTAGGGTGTATACAAAGGTATGATGAATGATTATGGATTTAGGCCTAATTTGACTGAGCATGCATGAAATTTGTTTTATGGTAAATAGGACATGCGTGTCCTTACCTATCTCTTCTTTCTCATGTATTTCTTTTCTTATCTTACTGCCCTTAAATATAAATTGAGGTTTTCTATTTTGAAATATGTATTTAGATTACACAGGATTAGGATAGAATGGAGATGCAAAGGAGCAAGAAGCAAAGGAGATGGTGCCATAAACAAGAAGACTTAGAAGTAGGAATTTGATTTCTATTTTTGGGTTGTAATTAATGCATACACCTAGGTATGACCTAGTCAATCTCTTTATGGCTCAAGAGATTGATTTTAGTATGCCTATAATCATGCCATATAGTTAATGTAACTATCTTTTTATATCCATGTGATGAATGTATGACATATAAAAGCATGCAGTAGTAACATAATGAGACTAAATTAACAAAATCCCTCGCTAAACAAACAATTATATCTTATGCCTTCCATTAATGTGGGGAGAACTAGAGTTCTTCTAGAGTTAGAGTTGTTGAGTTGCCTCAAGCTCACTCTATAAGAATATGTTC
>CATIWF010109258.1:0-13333 GCA_949630135.1 Balakata baccata
ACATTGTTTACTTGCAAAATTAATCAACATAATTCAACTACTCCTTCTCATATTTTCGGCTCGGACATCATGTTAAATACACATTACTTGCCATCTACGTAGGATCACAACCTTCATTTATCAAGCTGCATGTCGCGTGTGAATGCTTGTACCAATCAACTCTACTTCCTTCTTTGACGAGAAAGAGGAATGAGTTGAAGTTATGGGCGATGCATGTTGATTTTTAAAGTGCAATTTATTTCATTAATTTATGTCACCCTTAATATATGTTACACAAAAATAAATAAATAAATAAAAACTTGTTTTCAACGTTTTTCATTAAATTGATTTAGAGACAGTTTTCATGCATAGCAATAGCTGTTGTTTTTTCCAACTTGCCTTCAATTTTTCGTTGCAGCAGCCCTACCACCATTATCAAATATTGACCATACACCATCTTTGAAGGTTGACTGTCACGGATAACACTTATCTCTCGAGTAAAAAAAAAAAAACATTAATCACAAATTATCATATAAGTTTAATCCATTACAAATTATATCAAAAAAATAAAAAAAGTTATATAAAAAAAGAAAAAATGACAGAAGTATCGCAGGCCCTACCCAATTAGTAACACTAACTTCCACAATCAGGCCTTTCATTTTCCAAAGCTCACCCTTAATCTACTGGAGCAATAATGGGCCCAGATTTTGTTGGTTGTAGGCTTTCATTTTCATCAAAATCAGTAATGGATTCCTTGATATGACAAAAAGGAAGCCTTATATGATGCACCTCTCTCTATAAAGTATTATGGACTAAATATTCATCACACGTATAAGAGGCGGTAACAATTTTATAAATAAAATAAACTTATAGAACTATTAAACATATGGTAATAATTTCGTAAATATTCATCAGTCGGTTATTGAAAAAATTTTATTATTTTATTGATAAATGTTCATTAGTTCGTTAAGAGAAATTTATTATGAATAAAGTAAAAGTTATTAATTTATTACTACAAAAAATTAAAGAAAATAAAATAATATTCATTAAATTATATATACTATGCATCTTCATTAAGAAGATTTAATCGATTTATATCTATATATCAAAATAAAAAATTGTAAATATTCATTATCCGGTTATTGAAAAAAATTTATTACTTTATTAAGAAATGTTCATTAGTTTATTAAGAAAGATTTATTATAAATAAAGTAAATATTCATTAGTTTATTACTACAAAAAATAACAAAATATTAATTAAATTATATACACAATGCGGATTTATATCTATATATTAAAATAAAAAAAATCTTAAATATTCATCATCCGGTTATTAAAAAAATATTCATTAGTTTATTAAGAAATATTTATTATGAATAAAATAAATATTCAATAGTTTATTACTACAAAAATTAAAGAAAATTATATACACAATGTATTTTGTTAAGTAAAAGATTCATTAGTTTATTAAGAAATGTTCATTTCGAATAAAGTAAAGATTGATTAGTTTACTAATAAAAATTCATCAGTTTATTGATATGATAAAATGTTCATTAGTTTATTAATAAAGGTTTATTTCTTATATTAATAAAGGTTTATTTCTTATATTAATATAAATTCATTTTATTTCCTTATGTACTTAATTTAATGATATTTTAGTATGTTTTGATTTGTAAGTATGAATTCATTGAATAATCTTTAAATAAACTCGAAACGTAATAAAAAATCGAAACAAATCGTATTTGAAAAATGCAATAACTGCTGATTTTATTTTAAAATAAAATGAATATTTATCGATAAAATAATAAATTTTTTACTAATAAATTAATGAATATTTTAGTAATAAACTAATCAACCTATATTAATAAATGAATATGTGTAAATTTGCTTTATTTACAAAATTATTATCGTATTTTATTACCACTCTCACACATATGAGGTATATAATTGTTCATCAAAACTTTCATTAAGCTCACTAATGGATTTCATCTTCACCTTCAAATCCACATCAGGAAATAAGCCTTCGAGCTTCCTTTTGGCATCACAACAGCTGATCAGTGTAGCCATTGTAGGACCTCTTATGGCGATCAATTCCAATAAACTACCCTTTTGGCATTGAAGATGGATGTGGCAGCCCTAAGTATTACAGGCACATCCTCGTATGTTCCGAATCATGAATTCTCGAATTTCGAGCTCCTTCGAGGAGATACCAGGTTCGCAGCATTAGCTATTCTGATCCACACATCGCAGTTACTGATCCATTCATGTTTGATTGCAAAGATGAGAATAACTTCAGGGCAACAAGGCCTTTTAGCTTGGACACAACTGCACAAGCACACATTTCACTCTTTCCTCTCAAAGTGACTCTCTTCTTCAACTGCAGCGAGAGAATGTAATCGTTAAGCCGAAGCCCATATTCTTCCGCGAGAGATTTCCTGATCAATGTGGTTCTACCTGTGATAGTGCCAGTTATCTTTGCAGGCATCTGCCAGGATGTGGCTCCTCTTTGGGTCTCCGAGAGCTTCCGAAGGCTTATGCTCAAATTCTGCGCTAGCTACACAAGCATAAATTGGAGAAACAATGGAGCTGGCTCTCCTTATGATCAAGCGCCTGAGTATGGAATCAGGATTGATTTCGATATTGTATTTCTGTAACTACTCATTCGCCTTTGGAGTCAGGATATGACCAAAGGTTGTGGATTTGATACACTTTCACAGAATTTCTTGTGCCTATGTAGCGACAGAAATGTTACTGTGTATTGTACAGGTAAGTTAGTTATAAATCAAGCTTCTAACTAATGGATCTTGTAGCCTGGCATTGGGATCAATTAGCGAGCCTAAGATTAATACCCTGTAGGGCGTAATATTTGATTGATTGATTGGAAGAGATCTTGCTTTACCATATGAACCTTTTCTCTTGGCACAAGGCATATGTCATCGTATGTATTTGTAATGTTTAATCATTTCGTCCTTAAAAATATTTTTTTTGCAAGTTAACTTTGAATTTAGTTTTTGATCTATATTACTTTTTTGTATTTTAAAAATATGTAACTTTCTATCTTTTAATATTGACGTAAAAATAATGTTCAACATGACATGATTATTAAAGGGCAGGAGTTGAGATCATTATATGAATGTGTTGAATGGCTACGATCATTTCGTTTTTATTTATGTCGCATGTTTCGAGCTAAAAGATCTATTCTTGTGACTAATAGGGCATTTGTAAATTCATTTAGTTTAACTAGAAGTCTTAAATTTGAACCTTAAATATTTTGGATCAAAAACTGAATTTAAAGGATAAATTGGACAAAAAAAATATTTTAAAGTACGAAATGACAAATGAAGGGTTAGATATAACATAACCCTTTTCTTTTTCGTCTTTAATCTAATCAGTTTCATATATCCAAGCTGTATATGATATTGATACAAATTCCAGAAAATTTACCCTACAGATATTGAAAACAAAAAGAAAAAGATGATTTTGGTAAAGTAGCTGATGAATTAATAGTATAGACATGGTTTAGCAAGAACGCAGGGAAGGGGACCAGCATCAGAAGTCAAGGCAGGAGCCATTGAACCAGGAGCAACTGGAAATGATTGAGCAGGAGAATAGGGTGGAGCTATACTTCCATATCCTGATTGCACAAAATATGCACCATTCATGAATACATCCATTGATGTCCTCCATTTCCAATTCTTCCATCCACTTTTTGCCTCTCTCTTTGTCACCTGCATCCATTCATCATTTTTCATCAATTAAAAACTCTAAATTCACCCATATATTCATTTCATTCATCACCGTCGATCAAAGTTTAAGCTTGGACAGAACCCACGCACAGTAAAATCCCATATGAGAAAAATGATAAATTTTATAAATTTAATTTAAAAAAGAAATTTCCATAAATTAATATAAACCTCTTTTGCATAAGGATTATCAGGAGCTATAAAGTAGTTCCCTTGACTGAAGATGGTTGGATTAGCACTGCCTCCAATTGCATACATTTTCCATTCATCATATCTATTGTTGGCAACATGGGCATACCCAAATCTCACCCTGCATTAATTATTATAAATAAAGCACCCAATATCATAAAAATAGAAAATTTCTCAATATTTGTCTACTTATAAAAAAAATGATGAAATTAGTTCAACTATATGGAGATTAAATTTTCTTAAAACTATTGTTTTGAGAAGTTTATACCTTGGCATCCTCTCAATAAGGCCAGTGCCAAAATGGTTGAAGGCAATGGTTACTCTCATAACTTTATCAGCAGCATACCCATCATTATGTCCAAGCAACATCACCTGTAATTAATTAATGATGGAGTGCAATACCCAATCAATTATCATTCTAGAGAAGAAAAATCTATAATTATTGTCTCATCATACCTTATCATGTTGAGCCAAGTAGTTGTTAGATATGGTAATTCCAGTTGAAGCATGAATCACATCAATTAGGCCATCATAGCAACGAGCAATATAGCAATGATCAATCCATATATTTGAAGAAGCAAACACTGCAATGCCATCGCCATCGGAGCCCTGCCGTTTGCCTACATGCGTAGGACTGCTCCTAACCATGCCTGAGCTCCCTGGCTTGCAATCATGAATGCTAATCCCATGTATAATCACATGGCTAACACCTTGAATTGTTATGCAAGGACCATATGCTATCTCTACTTTAGCCCCTCTCCCATCTATGGTCTTGAAACTATTCACTACAAGCTCGTTTTTGAGCTTAATCACCATGTCCCTGGCGAAATTTATCCATAAAGGCTGTGTTTGGATAACACCATATCGAAGTGTTCCTGGCTTAGGGTTTACAGGATCATCATATGGGTTGGTGACTATGTACATAGACCCATATCTCCCACCCATCGTACCTTTACCGAAACCCACCACGCAATCAGCCAAGGCACGGCGGTTGGCAGCCCAATTGGGGTAGCTCCGCCAGCATGCGTCTATAGTGTTCAAGACCTTTTTGCTATATCTTGGAAGATAACTTGACAAGGGTTTGTAGGAATCAGCTGCATTAGCTTCAAAGGTTAAAGCTAAGGATAATAATAGAAGACATGGAAGCAAAGCTAGTGAACCCATGTCTTTTTTTCTGTTTTGTTGATTATTAATGATCGATGCAAGAATATATATATATATATATTGAACATATACAAGAAGGTGGGATACACGATCTATGTGTTAAATTTTATAAGATTTAAGTGTTTTTTGGTGCTAAATAGAAGTAACGTGGTTGCACGAGCTTAAACATGTGACGTTTTGGCTAGTTAAGTCAACATGGGTGTTTCAGAAAAGTTGACTTGAAAATTTCAAATACCTCAATAATATCATAAAATACTTGGAATTTTTTACTTTGGAATAATATATATTAGAAGATTGGCCGAACCAGATTTATATAATTACATGTAATTAAATTAAAATTCTCTTTTATAAATATAGAATTGATTATTATTATTTTTTTGTTTACATATATTATTGTGTTGAAATCGGTTTATAAAGAAAGATACCGATAAGTAAAATGTGCAAAGGATATTATTTATTTGAATATCTTAAGCAATACTGTTAAAGAATATATTTTTCCAAGCCACTCGCATGAATAATAAATTTGATTTACAGTTGAAGAGAATCTTTTAATTTGAGATATCAAGTTTAAATTTTTAATTGAAATAGCTTTAAGACTTGAGAATAAATATTTTAGTACTATCCAGATTAATAGATAATTTATAAAATTAAAATAAATTTGATTTACGAATTTTTTTATATAAATTTAGTTATCAATAATAGAACAACACATAAATCATCAATGAAATGGTTAAAGAATTTTCAAGGTCAGGAAATGGTGCTGTTCATAATTTTTCTCCATCATTCATGAACCATATGTACTTAGAAAATTTCTTTAGAAGGGAACAAACTCATTGTTTTTAGCTTGAAATCTTAAAGAAACATATACAGAATCTTTTTTTTTTTTTCCTTTTCTTTTGAAATAACTTGTCACTAAATTTCCTTTTGCTTTGATAATGCTAAATGTTAGAATATATATATAATTATGTTTTTGCCCTTCAATTTTACGTATTTTATCTATTTAGTGCTTGAACTTTTATTTGTTCAAATTAAATTAAATTTTATCAAAATTAAACCATTCAAGTTTCATTTTGTCTAAATTAAGTACTCGTTTAAATCTTATTTAAATTAAGCTTTTTAACTTTGTTTTTTAATCAACAATCCATTTGAGATTAATACCTTAATCTAAAAAAATAAAAATTCAGAAGCTCAATAGATAAAATAACATTTATAGATTAACAGCCAAAATATGTATTTTACTCTTAATATTATATATAAAGTATTTCAAATAGCATCAAAATTAAACTCGAACTGAAGGTGTTTTATAGCCAAAATGGAGAGTTAAAGTTGCAGTTCCTTGCAATCGAAGCACCATACTTGTGAATATTGATTAATTTCATTCATTTTTTTTTTGTTTCAACAATGCAGCAATCAGATTTGTGCCCAAAAAATTCATTAAGAGATAAATCGCTCTCTCTCAAATTTTAAAGGTGTTCCACTCTATAGCTCGAACTCATACCTCTATTTGAGCAATAATCATGCTCACACTTCCTTAATTTTATTGTAATATCCTTGATTATGATATTGTTTCCCTCCCCTATTTGAGCAATCATGCTCTGCATCTTGTATACATTCATAAACAATGCAATAGATCGGATTAGTGTGGGCTTTTCTTTCAAATTCCTTCAACTCTTTATTGTTTAATCTTTGGGATAAGCTGCACACACACACACACATATAATTGTGATCACTCACCAGACACCATATATATATCAGTTTCAAATATATATATCGACTCAGAGATTAATTTAATAATAATAATAATAATAATATGTGAGAAAAAAAGTTCTTGCTTTACGTATATAAAATTGATTGTAAGAATTACTTTTTTTTTTCTAGTAATAAAGGGTCCGACTGGAAAATGTAAATTCGATCCTTTACATCCCTGATCTAACATTCCATTCCAGTACCACTAAATTAAAGTTTATTGGTATAGCTACTTTCTTTTGTTCGGTTCATTAGTGGCTTATGATCCCAAGGGCATAAAAATCAGCAAGGTTTTCCCAGAATGCAAGTGAGAGGACCAGCATCAGATGTTAAAGCAGGAGCCAAAGCACCTGGTGCAACTCTAAATGATTGATCCGATGAATAAATTGGCGCACAACTTCCATATCCAGATTGCACAAAATAGGCACCATTCATGAATACATCCCTTGATGATCCCCATTTCCAATTCTTCCATCCTCCATCAACCTCCCTCTTGGTAACCTGCCCACTCCAAGGGATTAACCTTGCATTAATTATATAATTAAGCACAACAAATTAATCTTTAATTCAAAATATTTCAACTTCTTTTAATTTGGAGATTATAATCATGTTAATTAATAAAATTTCTAACATGATATTATACATTGCAATAATACTACATAACCCAACTTATTTTGTATCATATTATCCCATCAGATTGAACAATATAATTATGTGGACCGATAAAATACAAGTAGTTTAATGCAAACGGAATAGAAGATATTATATAAAAAGAAGTGGGACAAGTAGCAATTTTCTTTACACTAATTTGATCTATCGTTATTTCAATAGGAAATTATCTATTTTCAAGACATATATATATATATATACCTGTTTGGCATAGTCATCATTGGGAGCTACGAAGTAGTTTCCTACACTAAAAATGGTAGGATTAGCACTTCCACCGATTGCATACATTCCCCATTCGTCATATCTATTGTTGGCAACATGAGCATAACCATACCTTACTCTGTAATTAATTAATGGAAACGCCAAAATTGATAATTGATTAATATAATTCCACATGAATTGTTTAGGCAAGAAATTTGGTGCTGAATTTACCTTGGCATTCTTTGGATGAGTCCAGTGCCGAAGTGATTGAAGATAACTGTTACTTTCATAACTTTATCTGCAGAATATGCATCATTATGTCCCAGCAGCATCACCTGTTATATATATGGTTTGTTACGATAATTAGTAGAACAAATTTTAGGATCACCCAATTATTCTATCTCGGTTTCTTGATTAAAATTTATGGACCGAGAGTCTATGTTCTTGATTTTTATTAAGCAAATATATACCTTGTCATGCTGTGAGAAGTAATTATTAGAAATGGTGACAGCAGTGGAAGCATGAATGACATCAATAAGGCCATCAGTGCAGCCAGCAAGGTAGCAATGGTCAATCCAAATATTGGAAGAAGCAAACACAGAGATGGCATCTCCATCGCTGCCTAAGCGTTGGCCAACATGGGTAGGGCTGCTTCTAACAAGGCCTTTCTTCCCCGGCTTGCAGTCATGAATGCTTATCCCATGCACAATCACATGGCTAACACCTTCAATAGTTAAACATGGCCCGTTTGCTATCTCAACCTTAGCCCCTCTTCCATCTATGGTCTTGTAACTATTCACCATAAGCTCATTTTCAAGCTCAATAACCATATCCTTGTGAAAAATTATCCAAAGAGGCTCTGTTTGGATTGCACCATATCGAAGCGTGCCTGGTTTAGGATCTACAGGGTCATCATCTGGGGTGGTGACTGTGTATATGTTCCCATATTTGCCTCCAATGGCAGCTTGGCCATAGCCCACAGCACAATCGGCCAAGGCTTGGCGATTGGTTGCCCAGTGTGAGTCGGTGCGCCAGCATGAGTCTATGGTGTTGAAGGCACTTTGAGTATTGGTGGGAAGATAGGGTGATAAGTCATCTGCATGGGATTGCATATTGTTGAAAGTGAAGATTGCAAGCAGAGAAGAGAGGAAGATGAAAGAACCTAGTGACGCCATGGATCGATGATGGAAAACGGAATTAAGGAGAAGTGAGATCGACGATGAAGGAAAAGAGAGAAATTATATATAGTGATGATTATTCAAGAAGGTGGTGAACACGACATTGAGGCTTATCTGTTTATTTGGTTCAAATTTAGAGAAAGAGAAACGTGGTTGCACGAGCTTCATTTGTTGACTTGCCGACTTTAAGCCTTCTTCCTCCATCACTGGAGATATATATGATCTCAAATCATATGAAATAATAGAAAAGAAAAAATGAAAAAAAAAAAAAAACTTAGGAATCGAAGATTAAAACTGCTACAAGTTCTAAGATGAGTCATAAGAATTATTGTTTGCTACCTAGTTGATCTTTTTTTTTTTATTATTAATGAATTAAATTAAAAATCAATTCAATGAAGACTTTTTTTTTAAATCGATTCATTACAATGGAGAAAGGTCAAAATCTAGATTAAAAATGAAATAGTGATTAAAAAAAATAGATAACTAATCTAGATTAGTTTAATAAATGATTTTGATTAAAAAAAACTTAAATTTTTGCTTTTATGTATTGAACTAATTTTGTTAAAAAATATATAATTTTGTATTTTCACTTTACTAGTATCCTCGGATGACAAAGATCTTAATCTGAATTTACACTTAAAAAACAGCCATTTACGGCATGTATTTCGTCGCTAATTTGCAGAATTAATCCGAATCAACACTTTAAAAATCCATTTGGCGACAGGAATTTCTATCGCTAAACGATGAACAATCTGTTGCTACCATATAAGTTCGTCATTCGAGACTACACGTACAGTGAAAATGCAAATTTGTAAATTTAAAAAAAAAAAAAAAATTAAGTTCAGGACATATTAGCTGAATTCCGTAAAATTCAGATTTTTTTTTTTAATTATCAAAACCCCTTTAATAAACCGTAGAATATTGAATGGTTTTATTGAAAAAAATCTGTGATGAAGTTGCCGTTATACGTAATTAATGTTAAAGATATATCCAGCAAAGAAAAAAATTATGAGTTGCCTTTCGGTATCAAAATTAAAGCCACACCACTATGAGATATATTTAGTTAAAGTTCTTTTATCATTAGCTTCATCAGTATGACAGGAAATTTTCTAATTTTTTTTTATCAATTACAAGTTGGAGATGAAAAGGGTGGAACTCGCTTAGGAAACTAAATTTTCAACCGACATGTTAATCTCAGAAATTTCTAATTAGATTCTTTCTTTTATAATATTGCCAATTTGAAATGTGTGATTAAATTAGCAGGGTAATGAATGGAGATTTTATGGAGAAATATTATTTTACTGTCAAATTATTGCACATGTTGTTCAATTATTGTCAATTTTTTTCTTATATAAGAAGTAGAGGGGAATCGAACTAGCAAGTTTGTATGAACATGTTATTAATAAAAAGGGAAAAATCATCTTAAGAAGAATTCAAGATGATGAAAAAAATCCAACCTATAACTAATACATAGGCAAGGAGTAAAACAAAGCAACCATAACATAGTTTTATTACAAATTATACAACGAAATAGCAAACTAAAGATAAAATTATGACATGACATCCATATTTCACTTACACTTTTTAAAGAATAAACAAACAGTATAGCTAGCGAAACCCATCATATATGGTGATGGTTCGCTCTTATTGGCAATACAAATTTCACAATATAATGCAGACATATATGATTTTATTCATGAACCGAACTAATATTAATAGAATGTCATGTAAGAATTACGACAGTTATATTTTCTCTACATGACATTTTTTATTATTGGTTCGGTATATGAATAAAATCATGAGATTATTAAGCAAAGATTAATTATTTCTAAGCATAACTGCACATCCCATAGGTGCATTTACTTCCTTTCTTGCACTTATTGTTGCAACCTCCACAGTGCTTCTTGTTAGACATAGGATTCACACATCCCCCTTTGCAGCAAATTTCAGGATACTTACACTTCTTCCCGCATTTCCCACAGTTAAGCTTGTCTGTCATTACATTCACACATTTCTTCTTACAGCAGTCTGGTCCTGGGCTGCCCTTGGCACTGCAAACCCTAGGATATTTGTCACATGTCATCACTGCCCTGCCTTTTTCTGCAAGAAAACGGTTTATTCCTCTCAGTGAAGATGATGTTAGTTCCTCGTCGTCGTCATCATTATTTTCCACCAATGACGATGGTTCGTGATCAGGTGGTGGTGAGATGGATGAGAGAGCACTAGTGGCTTCAAAAGCCAGAAGGATAGCAAGTAAAAGGAATACCTTATGATTGAGAGACCTCATGATCTTAATCGGAGTAAAGAAGAAGAGGAAATTAATGGTGGAAAATAAGAATCGGGTTGAGTTGGATGGAGAAGAATGGAGAAGTATGATGGGTATATATAGAGAAAAAAGAATTGATTACTAGAGGCCTTGCCTATAGCTTAATTGGGTAAACAAGTTGCATGGGGGTGATATCTTGTGGACTAGTTAGTGGAGTGGTCTAATATCAACGTCTAAGTTAGGCTTTCAAAGAAATATACTAAATTCGAAATTAGGCCACTTTTGATAGAAATTGAAAAATTAATGGAGATGACTGTGTGCTTGAGCTACCAGAATAACAGTGACGGATACATATTCATATTCATTTCAGGATAGATAATTTTACGCTCTCATATTTTTAAAATATATGTAATATATGCTATTTTTTAAAATTTGTTTCCTACAATAATATTAAAATTTTATTTTTATATTATTAACTTAAAATCCAGCATTTTATACAGAATAATTGTGCAAATGATATCAAATTTTTTCACTTTGTTATAATTTGGTAATAAACATTTTAATTGTTACACATTAGTATCAAACTTTTAAAAAAATATTACAATTTGGTACCAAGTCAAAATTACAGTCAAATAAGATGACGTATTAGCATATGAACGTGCTACGTCAGCATTTCACATCAACGGTCAACATGCCACGTCAGTTTTTTTTAACTAGAATTTTGATTTTTGTACTAAATTAATAGTAATATTGTTGAAATATTTGATATCAATTTGTAACAAAGAGAAAATATTTAATATCAATTTGTAACAATTAAAAGGTTTGACCATCAATTTGTAATAAATTAGAATCCTCGTCTCCGTGGCTGCAAGAAAAGGTTTTCTTTGTCAAGAAATCCAAAAGACAGTTATACAGCCGCTTATTCGTTTTCTTGAGAAAAAGGAAAAAAGAGAGTAAACAACTTCCTTTAAGAAACCCAAAAGACAGTTATACAACCACTTACTCATTGCCTCCAATTGACTCCAATATATTACATTTAAATTATCAATATATTAGCATGGTTGACCCATTCATACTCATGTCTTCAATATATATATATATTCCTCGTATTTTGTATTATTTATTTAATCAGAAGACAAGCTCACGTGAAAAAAAAAAATCACATTTTTTTTATTATTTATGGAGTCTTTTGCTTAATTATTTTTTAAATACTCTTGTGGAGACAATATTACAGGCTATATACGAGCAATTTTTTTTTGTTTGAATTGATTTTACATGATATATATGCAATAGCAAAGCCATAATTCGGGGGATAATGAGTTATAAGTTTTGGTGCAAAAATAGACATTAATATCTTTTACCAGGATAAATATCTTAAAAAATACTATAGACTTATATATTATTATATATATTTTAAAAAATTAAGCATAACAATTATATAAACGTGGCTTTATTACTGTATATGCAGACAGATTCGTCTCCGTTCAGTTTAATAAACAGTTCCTCTCTGTTTAGTTTGTCAGTAACGATAAACTATTAGTGGTTAGCGGTTAGCAGCCAGTGTGAGTGATCAGTTTCGTATTGAATTTTTCGAATTCAAAACTTTTGTCCAGCCCTAAATAGTTTCTGTGTATTTGATTTTGGATTTAGTTATAGAAGCACTAGATGCCTAAGATATTTTTCCATTAATTGCTTGGCGTCTGTGTAATTTTTTTGACATTTGATCACAGCCAGTTTGTCCTACGTACTTTTTTTCCCCCTTTTACAAGAGGACTTGAATCTAAGATTTTTTTTTTTTAAGAGAGGAGCTAAGCTTTTATACTACTGGGGACGCGTGCCCTGAGCTTGTTTTACGTACTTTTTAATTTCATATCATTTTCCAAAATTATACAGGCAATATATGCGGTTAGCTAGCTTGGGTTTGGCCATCCTGCAGTGAAAGCCTCTAATAATCAACCTGATTACTCACATAACCATTGAGGCCTAAAGCAAGTTTAGTAAACATTAATTATTTATTAAACCAAACCACAGAAAATTATCCGAACTCATGTAAAAATAATTAAATTTAAAAGCAAATCAAAATATCCACTGAATTTTCTAGCAATACAGTCAGAGCTGAATAAATTCGAGTTATATAGTTTTGAAATATCTATTTTCAGTTTATTTCTGTGAAAATTGTTAGAAATAATGGTAGAATA
>CATIWF010109292.1:0-116476 GCA_949630135.1 Balakata baccata
ATTTTCTAATTCTTACAAACTTTCCTCCAATAATTTCAGTAATACCGATTTTGTCCATAGAGAAATTTTTAAATTTTTCCTAATTTTTCTACCAATCTTTTAATTTCATATTATTAATATCTCTACTTATTTTCCCTCATAATTTATCTTTTTTTTTTCATGAGTTCAAATTTAGACTCTGATAGGACCGGCATGCCCAACTATGGTCACACACGATCAGAGCCTAAATCGCTGGATATTACAACTTTTGTTGGGTACAAATCAGGAACAAAAGGGTATATAAATTGTATGTTTTGGATTCTGGAAAATTTATCATTTCCAGACATGTCATTTTTTATGAAACTGAATTCCCTTTTTCTCAATTGTTTGCAACAGAGCATTCTCCATCCTATTTTGTTTTACCTAACCCTTTTCTTGATGCATCACAGCAGACTTCAACATCTCCAATCACTACCAACCATTCCCATTCTCCTACACCTGATCCTTATCCAAGCCATTCTCATTCTCTTACACCTGATCCTCATTCAACTTTATTACCAAAATCCATAAGGATCAGACAACAACCAGCCTATCTTAGAGATTTCCACTGTCAAATCCTTGGAGCACAGCCACAAGCCAATAATCTTCTCTTGTCTGCAAGTCTGGACACATGTATCCTTTATCTTCAGTTCTTTCATATTCCAATATCTCCACTTCTCACAAGTCTTTTACTGCATCCATCATTGTGCCCCTTGAACCTAAAACCTATTCTCAGGCTGTTAAATTTCAAGAATGGCAAGCTGCCATGCAAACTGAACTAGATGCCTTGCAATCCAATCACACTTGGGAGCTTACCTCATTGCCACAAGGAAAGCAAACCATGGGTTGTAAGTGGGTATTCAAAACAAAATATCTTGCTAATGGTACCATTGAACGGCACAAGGCCAGGTTGGTGGCCAAAGGGTTTACACAAAAACCAGGGATTGACTACTTAGACACCTTCTCTCCTGTACCAAAAATGGCAACTATCTAGGTATTATTGGCAGTATCAACTATTAAAGGGTGGCATTTACAGCAGTTAGACATTAATAATGCTTTCCTGCATGGAGATCTAGCAGAATAGGTTTACATGCAATTGCCCCAAGGATTCTCATGCACCAATTCTTCCCTGGTTTGCAAACTCAAGAAGAGTCTTTATAGCCTTAAACAAGCCAGTAGACAATGGCATCACAAATTAACAGAAGCTTTAATCTCCCAAGGCTACAAACAAGCTGCTGTAGATTCTTCATTATTCCTTAAGAGTGATCAAACAAACTTCATTGCTTTATGCATCTATATTGATGATGTTATAGTTGCAAGCAACAGTCTGCCTGCTATTCAGCATATCAAAAGCTTTCTTCATGACAGATTCAAGATTAAGGACCTAGGTACCTTAAAATATTTTCTAGGTCTTGAAGTGGCTAGGCACTCTACTAGTATTAATTTGTGCCAGTGTAAATATACTTTTGAATTGCTTGCTAATACTGGATTTTTAGAGAACAAGCCTGTTGATACACCAAAGGTGCATTTTACAAAGGAACAACAAGAATCCTCTATTCTTCCTGAAGTTTTCTCCTATAGACAACTCATTAGCAAATTACTCTACTTAACTAACACTCAGCCTGATATAAGCTTTGCTGTTCAACACTTATCTCAGTTTCTAGATTCTCCCATTGAGCATCACTTGAAAGCAGCACATAGAGTCTTGAGGTATCTCAAGAATAATCTAGGCTAAGGTCTTTTTTTCCCTTCTGCCTATTGTCTGCAGATCAAAGCTTACAGTGACTCTAACTGGGCCATGTGTCCCTTAACCAGGAGATCAATCACTGGTTATTGCTTGTTCATTGGTGATGCACTGGTGTCATAGAGATCTAAGAAGCAAACCACGATTTCCAGGTCATCTTCAAAAGTGGAATATTGAGCCATGGCAGCAACAACCTGTGAGATTTAGTGGTTGAAGTACTTGTTCAATGACTTACTTTTGCCCACTAATGACCCTGCTCTTCTCTTTTGTGATAATACATCTGCCATGCAGATTGCAAGGAATCTCATTTTTCATGAAAGAACCAAACACATTGAGCTGGATTGCCATGTTGTTGGTGATAAATATAAAGCATGCGTTCTTTTGCTGATGCCCGTTGCTTTTGTCCATCAGCTTGCAGACTTCTTTACCAAACCTCATCGCTCCCTACAGGCAAACCTCATTGCCACATCAGAAGCCAACTCAATAGATGCAAAGGCAGGAGTTTCCAACTGTTTGCAATAGAATAATTGTCTTCAACTGAACTCTGCTAAACACACTTGATTGTTATGCTCCATATGTACACGTGTTTAGCTTAGTTTTCTTCTTTAGCTTCCTTCAGTAGTATTTTTAGCATATCTCACTATTAAGGTAGTTAATTAGTTACTACCTCTGTATATAAGTAGATGCACTCTCTATGTTACTTCTTAATTTTTTTCTATTCATTCAATAAGAAAGCTTCTCAATTCTTGATTTCCTTTCCTCAATACAAATAATTTTTATTTCAATTACAATTTTAGAATGTTTGAATGAAAATCTTTTTTTTTTTTTTTTATTGTGAGAGAAGTATTAAAACAACAAAATTTCAAAAGGTGCTTACGTAAAAGAATTTATGACAATTTAATTTTGGATAAGTATTAAATTTGTCATAATATATATTTATTTTCAAATAATTAATAATTATTTTTTTAATTTTATTAAACGTTGAAATTTATAAAATCAATTTAATGTTGATTTAATTTAACCAAATTTCTACATCAACTTAGAGAGCGTTTTAATTTTCAATATTTTATTGTTTATAATACTTTATATTTCTCATTCACAAGAATGAAAAATAAGGTTATAATTAAGTCAAATCGAGTTGATATAGTGTTAGATTTGAATTAGATTCAATTAGAAAATTTGATACTTGAATTTGATCAAGCTTTTTTTAATTGTTCTATTGATTCGTAAAAATATTCGAGCTAGTTAAATTTGACTCAGCAATACTCAAATCAACTAAAAAATATAATAAATAGTGTATTCGACTTGACTTGCTTAAGCTTGAATTAAACTTAATAAATATTGAGAGTATAAAAATAAATTAATAAATAGAAAAAACAGCTATTCGATTAAGCTTGCAAAATACTGTTATAGTCAAACCCGATTCGATTCGACAAACTATTTGAACTCGAGTTCAACTCTATTAATTCTGAGTCAAACTTAAATAGCTCGAGTAGTCTTACTTATTTATACTCCTAATGAGAACTAAAATTAGTTGCTTGATTCATTAATTACGTATAATAAAATAATAAAATTTTTCGTGGTTTGGAAAATATTTGATAACAGTGCGCGAAAGTGAAAATATTTGAGAGCCGTTTACTAGACATTTCAAAACAAATAAAAAATTAAATTAAATCAATAGTGAGCGAAAGTGATGTCTTTTTGATACATATAGTAAACTGTTCGCACGAAGCAAATTAATTACTAAATCAGTTTCGAAAAAATATCACTTTTATTCACTGTTATTATTATTTTTTTGAAAAATGACATTTATACATACTAATAATGCGAAATTAGAAAAAATTAGTTTGGAATGTTATGTCATTATCGAACTAAATTAAATTGTTTTCAAAACTATATTTAATATAAAATTACATGTACATGCATTTAAAACATACAAAATAAAAAATAGGGTGGGTTATTTTGATAAAAAAAAATACATGATCTTTTATATGCAAAATTGCCCCTTAATGTAACAAAATTTGAGTTAGACTTACCAAAATAAATTAAATTTAATTATTAGATATGAATTGTAATTTAGTATACATAAATCAAGTGAATTATAATTTAAAAACTTTAACTACCAAACCAACTTTCATATATTCATATGCATGCTTAGGATATTATGTTTTAATCTATAATTTATCGATAATGAAACTAATATATATATATATATATATATATATATATATATTTATAACGTTTGCTATGTAGTGACTAAAGTGCATTAAATTTTTATGTTTGGAATTTGAAAATGAATAAATACTATCTATCTCATTTATATGTATATATAAGGACAATAAGGTAATTTTTATTTACTTTATCTAATTAATTACAAGCATTAATTCTATCTAAATAGCAAAGTCCTTAAGAAAATTAGTTAGTATAATTACAATTTAAAGTATTGTTTTTTATTTAATATTTTTCAAAAATATCCTTCATTTATTATTATCTTAAAAATAATATTTTCATAGCTTCTAAGCAAAACTCAAATTAATACTCATATAAATGTCAATTAATTTAAACAATTATTTAAAACAAAAACTAAAAAAATATTTAAGAGTCTAAGAATAATAATTAATTGATTGTTTATTTATTTATACAAGTGGTAGCAATAAAATAATAAATTGAATATAATTTGAAAAGTCCTTCTATAGCGCACCTAGTGTATTGATACACTATAATATTTATAATTGTTAGATAATTTATTTTTAATTCTAACTATTAGATCAAGTGACATGTAATCTATTGAACATGTTAATCAACCTACTATTATAGATAAAAATTCAAGTGTATTAATACACCTTGTGTATAGTAGCAAAAGCCTAAGTTGAATATATAAATAAAAATATATTTATAATTGAATAAAATAAATATAGTTCAAAATAGGCTTCGCAAGCAAAGCAGATATTTTCCGATTTACTTTCCAATGGGGATGATATTCTCCAACCACGTGGAAACCCAATAATTATACTTTAAAATTATATATATATATATTTTTATCAAAAATTTGTATTATATTAAATTTATGTATTAATATGAATGATATTAATAATATATATAACTGATTTGTTTAATAAAATTATGAATTTATATAATTTATAATTAATATAAAAACTATATTCATATTAATTAAACTCACGTACTAATCTAATTTACAAATTATTTATTTTTTTCAAAATACATAAACCTTTTATATTATATATGGATGTTTATGACTGTACTTGGTTCAATTTGTGATGACAGCAATTTTGTTCAAATACTATTATATTTCATACATGTTAAATTAGTTATTTTATTATGTAAAATTGTGTTATTAATATATTATTATTCATTATTTTAAAATTTTTTAAAAAAATTCGATAGAAATGGAAAACTCTGTGACGATGGAGATCCTTGTGGAGATGGAAACGAGAATACATTTATCCTCGTTATTTTAGTGGAAACGGGGATGGGGATTCCCTACCATATTCCTATCCCCATTACCAAGCCTAACTCAAAAACCAAAAATAACTATAATTTTAGATGGCAAAAAATAAAAAATAAATCTCTCTTTTTCGAACGGATGATGAAGTAGTATTTATCTAGTGACGTCCAGTATTGCTGAAGGGAGACAGAATGAGATGCTGAACTTTATTTTGGAACGACATTTTTAAGCGTTTGATTGTTGGGGCCTTGGGGGAGTAGAAATTAAATGCCTTGGTTTTCTGTGTTATGGGTTTGATTATAGACCAATAATTGATAATGACTTGGAAGGACATAATGTCTTAGATTTGTAAATGAAAGATGCCAACAAATAAGGGTGTTTTTTTTTTTTTTTTTTGTAATTTTGCAATGATAATATTTAAAGAATTTAATTGGCACCAACATGTTAGAGACAAACTAATAATAATGCAGAGACAAACTAATCGATGGTGCAGTAATACAACGCCATTTTTTATCTAGGCAAATACAAATTTTAACTGTTTCATATCCGTATTTCAATTTTTGACACGGTTAATTAATTGTATCATATTTATATTTAGTATAATTGTGCCATACATGAAGTACCACATAACAAATTAAATACGATATGCACAAATTATTAGCTCTAAAAAATATACTAAACTAAATGATGATAAAAAAAAAAGTATATTACTATACTAAAAGATTAAAAAAGATATAAGTACAAAGGATATAACTAATATAATTAAGATAATAAGAAAAATTACATCAGTGATATAATATATATAATTAATGTAAATTTATATACTTAAAGATTTATATAATGAAAGAAAATCATATCAGTGGTTGCTAAAATTTATATGATAAATGTGTTGTGAATCCATATAAATTATTTATTAATAAAATTTAGATTTGTATATAGGTTTAATGTAAAATAATTATTTTAATAAGAAAAATATAATATAGTAGAGAATTAATATAATAATTAAGAAAATGATATCAGTGGTTGCTAAAATTTATATGATAAATATGTCATAGACTCGTATATTATTTATTAATAAAATTAAGATTAGTTTATAAGTTTAATACAACATAATTGTCTTGATGAAAAAATAATATAATATATATGAGAATTAATAAAATTACGAAAAAAGATATTAATAGCTGCTAAAATTTATATGATAAAAGTGTCATAATCCGTGTATATTTTTTATTAATAAAATTTAAATTAGTATAAGTTTAATTTAATTTAATTATATTAGTAAAAAAATAATATAAATATATATTGTAAGTTAATAATATAGTAATATTTAAAATTTAAATTATTAGATATATAAATCTATAAATGTAAGTATATAATTATAAGTATGTAATTTTATGATTATTTAATTTTATCATATATATATATATATATATATAGTGTCCACATTAATTATAAAGTATATAAATACATAAATTTATTATATTTATCTATTAAATATATATTTTATTTATTAATATAATTTAAATTATTATATAAGTTTAATATAATACAATTAGTGAATAAAAATTATTGTAAAAAATTTTCAAAAAATAAAAATGAAAACTAGCAATATATTATAAATATTTTTGTAAGGAAGTTTGTTAATTTAATGATAAGTTTAGTTTAAACTCTTATATAAATTATGGATTTAAATGTTTATACCACCATTATAAAATTTTGAGTTTTTTTATACAAATTCCTATATTATTATGTGTAATTACCATTATGACTGCAGCATAAAAGATAATTCATTCCCCCTATATCAAAGTTTTTGTTTTCTCATAATACTCATTTGTACTTTTTGAATATAATTAATAGCTACCTAATTTAAGATATTGATTGATTTAAATTTCTAAAATCAAAGAATTATTAATTATGTGAATTTATTTAAAATCACTTAGAATAATTGCCATATACATTTTTTATTTGTTAAGTTCACACAGACCAAGTTATATATTGGTTATATATAGGTTATATTGGTATTATCATATACAAAATTTTGTATAAATTTATTTTATTTTTAATGATAAAACTAAATTTTGTAACATCAAATGAAAATAAGAATGTGTTCTAATCATGTATTGATATACAATTTTTTTTTAAGATATAACATATGCAAATAAAGAAGTGTATTGTTCTTGTATTAGATATTTAACTGTCAAATAATAGCTATATTGTTTGAATGTTATACGTAGATTATCTAATGTTATGATATGAATTCCTGTGCATATATTACAATTCAAAATGTTTCTGCCACACATACTAAATTATATATTTATTATATGTAGGTTATATTGGTATTATACAATACAAAATTATGTACAAATTTAATTTATTTTTAAATAGAACACTCAAGTCCAAACAGAAGAAACAACCAGTTGACTTAGCAGAGCTAAATTCCTCCTCCTTCCGCTATTAAGTAACCACAACGAACTATAAATTTCAAGTCAACGAATAAAAAACCAAAAGAAAAGTTCTAGACAAGAGAAAAGCAAAACCAGATTTCACAAATTCATAAACTAATAAGGCACATCAAGGTAACAAACAGATCAACCAAAGAAGAAATAAATTGCAGATCTAGTACCAAAAAATGGGTGAATTTTGCCCAAGTATCTCAGTATAAATTGTAACAACTCAATATCTCAAATATTATTTATAATACAAAAATATTCCAATTATGTAAATTGTAACAACTTGCTACCTCAAACATTATTTGTAACACAATGATAACTCAATTATGTAAATTGTAATAACTCGGTAGTTCAAAGATTATTTATAATATAAAAATACTTCAATTTTTATTTTATAACTAAATAGTATTTTTTTCTTCAACTATTATGACTCATTTAGTCAATTAAATCAAAAAATTCAAAAACTGTTTTTGAAACACTCAACAGTACTCTTAAGCATCCTCTTAATCTCTCTAATAGAAGTATGACATAAAATATATAGATAAATTTTAACAAAAACATAATTAATTATAATACCTAGTTAGTAAATTTAAAATTTATCTTATGTGAATATTATTGCTAATTTTATTTTTATTAAAATTTATCTAATATGAATATTTTATATCAAACTTATGTTAGGGAGACTAACAATTAAAGACAGAAGTATTATTCAGTTACAAATATAAAAGTTGAGGTACTTTTATATTACAAAATAAAAATTGAGATACTTTTTTGTTACAAATAATCTTTAAGATAGCGAGTTATTATAATTTACATAAATTGAGTACTTTTTGTGTTACAAATAATATTTCAGATACTGAATTGTTATAAGTTATATAATTGGTAAAAAATTTACGCAATAAAGTAAATAGAAATACCTGCAAAGCTTTGACAAAACTTTTGCTGCGTTCCATTGATATCTCATCGGAGGTCATGGCAGGATTATCCGGCCTAGTTTGCTCCATTTTTATAGTCTCACCTCTTAAAATTTTCAACAGTCAATTTCTGTTGATAAGAAATGTTCACGGACTTGGATGATTATGAACGTATAGCTATTATATAAATGGTTAGAAATGCTCTTTTATTTATTTATTTATTTTCAATTTTCCAAATATGGTCTTGAATTGTAATAATGAACTGTCTCTTGATTCTTCACTAGAGGTTTTGGCATAACTCAACCCAACAGCCTCATCGAACTCTTCTAACTACATTTCCAGCCGAAAATCATATTAAATTATAACAAGCAAAGTGATTTGGATATCTATACTTCTTCATAAGAAGAATAAGAAAAGAGTGGGTGTGATTTTAGGGATTAAGATTTATTTGTTTAATTTAATATTAGAGGTATAATGACCTAGTTAATGAAATTTATTAGATATATTATGGTAATTAGTATTAAAAAAGTGACACTCTATGTAATTTTTTCTAAATTTTTTAGCATATAAAATTTTCAATTATTTGAAGTCATTGTTATTATAAATGTCACATTAATTTTATTAGATAATTAATAAATTTTATTATCATTGAATTTTATTGAATTAAATTGTATATAGTTATAAATTTAAGTTATATTTGTATAATAAAACCGTAAAAGTTATAAATAATTTTTTATATAATTTTTATTAGTTATTATATATATTATTTTAAATATTTAGGTATCGGTTCTTTCAGTACAATTCAGTTTCAGAATATTTCAGTACAATTCAATACAGTTCTCGATGCATATATTACTAAAAGATCAAAATCTGTCAAATTTAAAGTCAACGGTCCAATTTAGTTCGGTTCTAGTAAAAAATTCAACAGTATAATTCGGTTTTTAATCTTTTTTCTTTGTTTTTTAGTTCAATTCGAAAGATCTAGGATTCATATACACCTCTAATATTTATTAGCAATTGAGTCCTATTGTAATTTTTTTTTCTTTTGAAAATTAAACTGCTGTCATTAGTTTGCTAATGTTTTTTTTTTGTCTAATTTAGGGTTAATTTCATCTATAGTTACTGAACTTTGCTCTTATTACAGTAAAATCACAAAACTTTTTTTTGTTCCAAGAAAATCACTTAACTATATTTTTATTTCACTAAAGTCATTTCCAGCCAATTTTCCTATTTAGGTAATTGGAAAAATGATATGACAATTGATGTGTTATTGAAAGTATGACGTGGAAGCTAACATATCACCAGAAATTCGATGTGGTAGGTGATGTGTTACCAAAAATTAGCTTAAAGTAATTTTAGTAAAACAAAAATATAATTCAGTAATTTTTTTAAAATAAAAAGAATTTTATGATTTTAGTATAATAAAAATAAAATTTAGTGAATATAAATGAAATTAATGATAATATACATTGAAGTGAGTAATTTACATATTACTTTTAGTTGAATTGAAAATACAGTTCAATAATATACTTTAATTCACATCACATTTAATTCACAAAAAATTATTTTATATGATCAAATTAATGATATCAATTTATTCTTTTTCATAAAAAAAAAAATAGCACAAGGCCCAAAAAAATTCGAACTATAGGACCAAATTTCAAACTTACATATGTACTTTATATTATAATTTAACTCTATACTTTGTATCTTATACTATATTGTTAATATAATTATAGTTGCATGTTAATTATACTTTATAATCTTTAGATTGTATACTGTACAATAAAACATTACTTATAATTATATATACTTTATATACTATACAGTTTATAGTTTATACTAGTAAAAAATTTACAATTTTATAGATGGTAACAAATTAGGACAGTGAAATATAAACAGATACGTCATTAAATTATCTAAAAACTTAAGAAATACAATATATTAATAATTTAATATTTTAAAATTGAAAATATTAGATAAATAAATTATGAACGGTTCGGTTTCATTATTCTATAACAATCTGACTTGATTATTTGATAAGAATTTGAAAGAAAAATCAACCCCAACTCGATTAATATGATTTGAAACCTAAAATTAAATTGACTCAAATACGAAATTACTTGAACCTAAAACATACCATTTCCACATGTTGTCAGGTCTAATCATAGTATAAACTATATACTGTGAAGCACAAGTGCATGATTATATTTATACTGATATGCTGCTAATAATGTATAACTATTATGGGTGAGCATTTATTAATTCGTTTATCAAATTGAAAAAAGGTTTCAATAATTGAATGCCAAAATTTTTAAAAGCGATTATCGAATTTTCAAAAATAATATCATCGATTATCGAACTAAATAAAAAATTCGATTACCAATTACCAAATTCAAAATTTCGGCAATATTCTGGATTACTAAAAATTTAACATAATTTTTAAATTTTACTTAAATTTATCAGATTTCTTAATTTATTTAATAATAATACTATATAAATAAAAATGCCACATAAATTAAAATATCATAAAATAACATATTTTTGAAATAAAGTAAAAAAAATATTTTTTGACAAATACAAATATCATAATAAAATTCATAAAAATTTAAATATAAACATAAAATTTAAAATATAAAATTCGGTAATTACCATGGTGAACTACTAAATAATCTAATAATTAAAATAGTTTAAAGTTTATTAACGCCGAACATAATTTTTTGGTTATGGTAATCGGTTACCGAAATTTAATAATTTGGTTTAGTACTTTAGGAATATGGAACTGCACACCCCTAATAACTATAATTGTATTTGCTTAAGTTAATTTTGAATTAAATTAATGATTAATTAGTGGTTAATATTTAATAATAAGATTAAATAATTTAATTTTTGATACATACTATTCAATTTGGCAACTTAAAAAAAGAAGAAAATTTATATATAAGTCGGTTCGACTATTACCTGATATGTCGGATCACTTGCGAATTATCTTCGGATTTCAAATAAATTCATATTAATTGTTTTTAAAAAAATTAATTTACATCGAGTCAAAACTTACTAAAGTTATTATTGTATCGTATTTATTATTACCGCCAATACTTGAAATATAAAAATTAAAAAAATACAAAAAACAAAAGATATCAATTTCTCTATTTTTTCAAATTCAATTTTGTAGTTTCAATTTTTAATAGAAAAAAATTTTTAAAAAATTATGTATTGAGAATTGCTGGATTGGTATACCTATATATATTAGTCATAATAAAAGTAGATAATCATGAATTCAATATCCAACCTATAAAAAAATAATAAAATAATTTTTTTTTTTTACAACAATAGCAGCTCTTGAGTGTCTCAACAGCTATTATTGACCAGAAAAAGAAAATAAAAAAAATTCGAGCTATTAATGGTTTACATTTGTAGAATTACATATATTGAATTACAATGGTGCATCCCATTTCACAGAGACTCACTATGCAGTTGTAGAATTACAAGTAATATATTGATTTCAACAAAATATGAATATGAATATAAACATCTAAGAATTTACTATGTGCTCTGGTAATGTGCCTGTATTATCAAGATTTTGTTTCCAAGTTCCCAATTTGAGACTTAATATAGGAGTTAATCTGATTCCAGATAGATGACTTCGATCCAAAAAACCGAATTTTCACAGATTTTCTTGATCCTTTTCTAGTAAATTCTAAATCCCTGGAAATGCTATGCTCGATACTTTTCGCGTCATCAAGCAAAGGTAGCACAACAGAACCATGAGACTCGACATTCTTAATCCACCCACGAAGCAAGTAATTGACCACCTGCACAATATGACAATACCAGTCATAAATCTGTACATATGGAACCATATATGAATAAGTATAAAACAACATTTGCAGCTGTTGCTCGACAAACTGGATTACATCAACTGCAGTTCAAGTTATGCAACAGCATTCTAGGCATCCTATGTAGTGCAACAATCAATGAACAACTTGAACATCTTTTGTTTGCCTGTTCAACTCCATTATTGCCTTTAAAATGGAAGCCATTAATTCAACATACAAATTGGCATGTCTAGATAAGTTGAAAATAAGAAACTGGAGAACATCACTATCCTCCCTCTCTTCATCTAGTGTCAAGTGCATTCCTAGCCAAAAAGGTCATATTGTTTCTAGTAATCGATGCAGGTAAATCTGTGAATATAAATTTTGTCATCAAACAACCTTAACAGAATCTTGTCATTCAGGGCCACTTATGGAGCAGCTTGAAGTTGCCTCTATGCCGTAGTATTTTTTGACAGTTAAACAGCTATTTCCTCCCTCTACTCAAAATTTTACGTTTTTAGCTCCAGGAAAACATACTTTTCACTATAACAATTGTCAAGTAAAGTGACATTTTATGCATTCCTCATGGAAGCAGGGGCCAGTGTGAAAAAGACCATACATAATCACACATTCAAGAACACATCTTGAATTATAGATAACTGTGCAACACATTAAGTGAGAAGCCAAGTAATGGCAGGCCCATTGTAAAAGATCAGAGAAAATGTTCTCCTTGATGTCCTTGTGGGAGCAGATAGTGCTTTTATGTTTTGCTTGGAGATAAAACATTTACAAACAAAAAATACCATCATTAAAGCATGTACTATAATACAAGTGATGAAAAGCAGCTGCAATATCAGGAATCAATGAAAGACAGCAGCAATCTCAGAACATCTTGAGGGCAGTGATCAAAAAGCACAAACTATATGATGAGCAGCAAAAGAGAAATGCATTATGAGCTTCATACCTCAGGAACTTCATCATGAGGACAGTGACCCGCTGGGCTAATCTCGTAATATGGAGCCTCAGACACCTGTCGCTTTACCTCTTGGCCCCAGATGGGCTTCACCCAGGGATCCTCTTTACCATACATGAGACAGAGGGGAAGATTCTTCATTTTACACCTGAGAACAATTATGAACCATAAGTTCCTTTTCTTTTCTTGATGGTCGACCTGCAAGTTCTTTAACTAGATTTCAAAAAAAAAAAGAGGAAATATATGTGATATATGCTTTGCATTGGTCACCTCATTAAACACTCCTTGAATGACAACTGTCCTTGAGGAGCAAACATAATTGAAGCGAACGATGCAGCAGCTGCAGGATGTTGTGTTATCTCAAGAATACGAGAAAACACTTTGTCAACATTTGTTGAATGATCAGCATAAACCTGTTTAAGTACCTCTGCTATGCTTTTCGGATCACTTATTTTCTGCCAACTGGAAAATGTACAATAATATTATTTAAAAGAAAAGACATGTAGAATAACATAAATGATAATATTCAATGTTGTGGTATTAACAGTTTTAAGCAGTGATCATCTTGAAAAAGGAAATAACTGCAGCTTCTAGGATATAAATAAACATTGAACAGAACACCTAAATAGATTAAATGACACATAACAGCTACATGTGCAAATTAACTTTTTTCTCATAAATAAAATATTTAACTTTGGAAGGCAAAATTCCCAATGAGACTTCTGAAATGTCACACACATCATGATACAGACACATTAACTGCTAGGGAATTTCTTCTGATCATATTGACCAACTAAAATCATATTTTTTTAAGAATAAAATACAGAAACTTACAAGAATTCTGTGATCTTTCTAACATTTGTGGGCAGAGGAAATGTTCCAGACCATGGAAATATCTGTGCTAGTCTTGGAGATCTTATAGGATTTGGCAGAAATCCCCAAAAGGGAGTAGCATTAAGCAATGTAACACCCTTCACCAATTGAGGGTTGCTTGCTGCAAAATATAGGGCAACAAATCCACCTAGAGAGTTCCCCACAACATATACAGGTTCCCCAATGACCTGTAACAGAAATGACAATTGTAATTGTCATCTTGATGCATTTAGTCTTAAACCAAAGTCCATATGCCATAAAGATACAAAAGTTAAAACAGTTTAACATTTTTTTTGCTTCACTGTTCTTCATTCCTTATTGATTTTGACAAGTTGATAGCAAAGAGAATGGTTATAGGAATACTAAGGAAGGGTGGTACTGGTACTAGAGAAGGAAATAGCTTCAGGTACACATGATTAAGAGTAGGCTGGTTGTCTTAAAACTGATGGTGTTGATGATCATGGTGAGAATTGTATATCATCATTAACCAAACAAAAAAAATAGCAAATAACTTTTCAGAGTGATGCCAATATTTCATGGACTCTGACAACAAGTATGAGTCGTTCATATTAGAAGTGGAGGCGACATATGAAATGACAGCAGTGTACAGAAAACTTGTCCACATCTGTAGTAAACAACCACAATCAAACAAGATGGGAGACAAATACGAAAATTATGCCCATGCCAACACTTATTGCTGTGATTGCAGATAAAATAAACTTGTGCACTAGTTACACTTGAGTTATTTTATCATGATGAAGCAATAAATACAAGGCATATGGCAAATCTTGACTTTACAACGCATAAGACATATCTGACACTTTTTAATAAGTTGAATAGCACTTTCTTTCAAGTCAATAATAAGGTACAGTAATTATGAGAATTAAGTAATAGCATGGTGGAGGAATTGAGAACAAAGTATTACGTGCCCAATGGGCACAAGAGTTTTGGGCTGGGGAAAGGTGATCCTTGTACATTCTGATCATGAACAAGAACTTTAATAATGCATATTGAGGCTATTTTTAGTTTTTATTTATCATATTTTAAATGCTATCTATTTTAATTGTGCTCCTCCATTTCCCATCAAATTCTTGTGCTCCCCTATCTTGCATGCTTACGTATGATTATGTCAAAAGAAGCATCCAACATTACCAGTCATAAGAGTTTTACAATTCAATCAATATAGTACCCATAAGTAAAGTAAAATTATAAAAAAAGCTCTAGATACAACGCTTGGTTCTTTTGTCAAGTGCAGCATGCTGATTGCCACATAAATTAGAATACTGAGAAACAGTTTACCAAGCAACAAAATTGTAGAAACTTATCAACACTAAAAAATGTCAGCTGGCTATTTGGTTGGGCTGATGGGCATCTGTAGACAGAATTTCTAAAAGATGTTGGTTTTGATAAATGTGCATGAACCATAACAGTTAAAAATAGATACATAGAGAGAGAGAGAGAGAGAGAGAGAGAGAGAGTTAGCATTTTACATGATATTATCCTTTCAAAGTGATAATGACCACAAATGGAACAGTTTATCTGAGCTATACCCATTAAGGACGGTGCTAAGAACCATGGTGTTAAGAGAGAGGAAAAAGAAAGACTGTGATGAAGCAAAAACGTGTTTTGAGCATTAGTTCTTTTCATGTGAATAACAGTACTAAGACCTGATTTAAAATCCATATATGAAAGGCAACAGAATGTTAAGTGCATTAAGAAAAGTATGTATACTCAATATGTGCATTCCAATGTGAATCAATATGTCCATTATATGATATTAAACTAGACACGTGCAAGAATAATTAATACCTCTTCTACAAAACAGCGAACTTGGTCCCGCCACAAATCCATGGAGTAAACAAGCTCATTGGCCCATGGTTCAGTTTTATCTCCGAACCCCCAAATGGAATTCTGTCCTTCTACGCTATCCCCTTCCTTCAAAAGTGGAGTGGGATTTTCAACTGGCAAGGACATGCCTTGCCCAAGAAAATCAATTGCCCATACTCTATAGTCACGACCCAAATCCTTCAATTGATTTTCATAATGGAAGGAACCAACACCAAAACCAGGAAGAAACAGCAGAGGTGCAGATTTCAGATTTTCACAACCAGCTTTCTCATAATGCACATTAAGTTTCGGCTTCCACTCCCAAAAGCAACTATGTATCAGAGCACAGCATTCACCACTAGATTCATCGGGTAACCCAGGAATCAAAAACTTAGTTGTTGATTCTCCACTATCTGAAATACTCTCCACATCATCATCTCTATCAATCACATAACTATCGTAGTTTGTAGAACACACCTTTGCATCAGCAACTCTGAAGCCTTGAGGAGTACTTAATGACCAAGAACATTTTCCTTTATTGGGATTCTTTATGAAGAACCTATTAATGTTAGAAAATGATAACGACTGGCTTCTCTGATCGTTCCTATCGCTAGAAAGTTGAGATTTTGTACCAGTAAGGATCTTTAATTTGCAAGAATTTGAGCTTTTACCAGCCAATTTACACCTCAAATTTGCAACATGATGGCATATTGTAATATTGAATGTAAGAATTTCCATACCTAGGGTACGTTCTGCAATGATCAACCAATGCAAATGAGTAGGTAAACAAAAAATTGAAATAATGTTTTTCGCAGATGCAGAGAGCACGACTATATGCATAGCATAAATCTGTATGCCTGAATATGTCCATACAATGGCACTTGCAAGTGAAAGCTAACATTGCTTCATCTAGATGTTAAGTAAACAGTATATTAAGCAATGTTCATCAATTGTATTGAATAATGAAAAAAAAAAAAAAGTTTCATGAAAATCACAGCAGTGGCAAAGAAGTTAAGTAAACAGTATATTTATCAGTACAAGAGAACGTAAACATAGTATGAGAATCAACCAAGCCAAGTTGACTGATTATCAAAAGCATGTGCAGCTGAAATTTGTGTATTTGACTGGAAAACAAAAACCACAAGGCTTCAAATCCATTTTTTAAACTGATGACACCCTTTTTGGATAAATTATGAGGGCTAATTCGCTTTTTCAGGTTCATAAATAGCATATACGAATATATAGAGTATTTGATGTTTGCTCTTGTTTTAGTTTTTCAAACCCAGTTTTTATTTCTTAAGTAGGAAATTAAAAACTTATCACGAACAGATTTTTCTCAACGATTTCCTTTATTTCTTTAATTTTCCAGGCAACCAAACAAAAGCACAAAGCAAGAAAGGAAATTAATAAAAAGAAAACTTGATAGAAACAGTTCTATGCTATTTTATTTAAATTAACATTAAAATACCACGCAGAAATTCATAGGAAGTTTATTTCTTTCAAAATTGTAAACAAAAAAAGCTTCACTCAGCAGATCAAACGACATGACAAATGAAAAAATTACAGAAAAAAAAAAAAGAAAAGAAAAAAGAGAGGTTATATTACCTTCAGTTTGCAAAGAGAAGTGTCATTAAAATTTGATGCTTTATGAACTCTAAAATCTTGTCTATGAACTCTGAGCTTATGAGATTGAAAGAAAATCTAGACAAAGAAAGAGACACAGAGAGACTGATTGGGTTTTTTGCTTGCAAGTTTCTTCTTCCAGCAAAATGCCAAAAACAGTCATTTCACATATTTCTTTTTTTCCTTTTTTTTCCCCTCTTTTCTAATTTCTGCTTATGGCTAATTATTTTTCAAAAATTAAAAAACCAATATTTAATTTCACATGTTTCCTTTAGATTTTTAAATGCAAATTTGTCTTTGAAAAATGACCAGAAGTATCCCAAGAATTACCTTTCATGAAAAAAGGAAAATTTATTTTCATTTAAATGTGATTGGTGTGTCAAAATTTTTAGTCAAGCAAATACAAAATAGCAATTAAAAAGAAAATAGCTGTTATACAGTACAAGAGGCACCAAAGCCATTGGATATAGACAGAATTATCACAACCGTTTATTACTATTACTTGTTGCCTTACCAACAAATATCACGGCGCGATTAAAGGTAGCAAAGTTTGATATGAATTACTTAAAAAAAAAAAAATTGATGTGAATTTTTCAAGAAAATAACTCAAATTCTTTTTTAAAAAAAAAACCTTTGAACTATTCAAAATTTCTGAATTTCAACCTAAAATAACTCTACTCATATACTTATAGACAATAGGCTTAGCAATGAGATGGCAAGAGCGGAGAGATGATTCTCATTCTCACTGTTGTAGAAAATCTTTATCACTGTTTCTGTCACTATACTAACGGAAACAAATTTATCCTCATTTCCACCCATGCCATTCCCACTAAATTTTTTTTAAATTAAAAAATTATTTTAAAATAAATTAAAATTTATATAATAAAATTGCGTACCTCTAAAAATGTTTAAAAATAAGATTTTTTAATAAAATAAATTACTTATTTAATAATTTATTATTAATTAATTCAATTTATTATGAATTTTATATGCCATAATTTTTATGGATTTCTATTTACAAATAAATTTAAAAGAAGGCTAAATTAGTAATTCAACCCTTATTAATTTAACAATATCAAATACAAAATTTTTTTATAGTATTGATCAAATTGATTCCATAATTTAGTTGAGCTTTTAGCAAAAAATAACATTTTTTTATTTTAAATATTATATGAGATATACTCTTATATGTTTCGAACTTTTTAATTTTAATATTAAAATTTCAAGTGTTTTATTATAATTTGTTATATAAATTATACTCTTGTTCACTAATCACAATCTATATATATTTAATTATATTTTATAATATATTATTTTTATTAAGAATAAAAAATATTTATAATTATTGAGTTCACACGAGATCGGGACGGGGATCTCTATAGAACGGAGAGTATACTCCCTATCCTAACCCGTCCCGCACAATAGGGAAGAAATTTTCCCTATCTCCATGAGGAGTGAGTAGGGGAATCCCTGCCCACGGGGAATAGGGATTCCCCACCCCGTTGTCAAGCCTAATAGACAGTATTTTGATTTTTTTTATACACCGTTTGAAGAGTCAGAATATTAAATTCATGATATGTCACCTTTATCATGAGTCACTACTAATTAGATTCTGTTTGAATTGATGAATTTTAAAATTCATGTATTTCATAAAATTTATGAATCTTAAATGCATGGATTGTGAAATAAATAAATTTTAAAAATTTTATCGTTTGATTTTATTATAAAATTTATATATTCATGATATAATTACTTTTACACTTGTATTTAGTTCAATGAATACAATCTATAAATTTAACAATTAATTTCTAATTTTACCATTTATTAGATATTAATAATTTATTATTAATTAAGCATACACAATGAATCTACTATATACTTAAAAATGTTAAAAATAAAAGTAATTATTTTAAAAGTTGAAAAATAAAAAAATAAAATTATTATATGTTATAATGTTTAATTAAATTACTAAAAAATATTTTTTATTGATAATATAATGCATTTTTAATACAATAATAATAATAATAAATTGATTTTTGTTTTTTTATAATTAAGAATAGTTTTGAAATATTATTAATTTATTAGAAACAATTTTGAAATAAAAAATTTTGACAACAATATATTATTGCTCAAAATTTATGGATTTTAAATTTTCTCATCTAAAAAGTGGAAAATCAAATACTTTCAAAAATAAAAAATTTTGGTTGATAAAGAATTTTTCAAAATTTACGAATTTTGATATTTTTTTATGTAGTTAAACGATGAATTTAGAATTTATCATAAATTCATGAATTATTCAAAATTTCTAATTTAAAATTCGTCAATCCAAACATAGTTTTAATGTTGTGACGAGAGAATTATTCATTTTTAAGTTATATTTATTTTTATGGTTAAATAATAATATTATTTTTTAATATATTTTGTAGATATTGAATATTAAATTCATGATTTTTTATTTTTTTATAACTATTTTATAATAGGTTTATCAATTAAACTAGTCTCCATTGATAATAATATTATTTTTAACTCATAATTAATTATAATACATTATACATTTTGTTAGAGATAATACTACTTCAAAATTTTATTTTGCTTAATTACTCTAATATCTTGATATTATATATATATATATATATGTGGCACTTGTAGAATTTTGTGCATAAATAATGCCTGGGCCATCAGATATAGTTTCTCACTTTTACGGATGCTAGAATTTTGTGCAGAAATCGTGCCTAGACTATGAGATATTGTTGGATGAATTTTATCTACCGTACTCTAATTATATTATTAGTAATAATTCAATATTAAAAATATTATTTATAATATAAAAGTATTTAAATTATTTAAATTGTAATAATTCAGTATCTCAAAAATTATTTATAACATAAAAGTATTTTTATTTTTATTTTGAAATACAAAAGTAGTTCAACTTTTATTTTATAACTAAATAGTATTTCTGTCTTTAACTAATAGTCTTCTAACATAAGTGTGACATGAAATATCCATATCATATAAATTTTAATAAAAATAAAATTAACTATAATATCCATATCATATAAATTTCAATTTTGCTGACTGGATATTATAACTAATTTTATTTTTATTAAAATTTATCTGAATATTTTATATTATATTTTTGTCAGAGAGACTAAGGAAGTATTTAAAAATGTTGTTGAATGTTCCAAAGGTTTTGAATTTTTTTATTTAATTGACTAATTTTTTAAATTTTTTATGAATTTTTTTCAAATCTGCTCCTGGAAAAAATATCTATTTATCTGTATCTACCAAAAACAGTTTTCAAAACTCAAAAAAGTTAAAAATACAAATTTTTTTTCTGAAAAATGTTTTTTCTAAATACAATGCTAAATAAGTCATAATAGCTGAAAACAGAAGTATAATTTAGTTACGAAATAAAAGTTGAAGTACTTTTATGTTACAAATAATTTTTGAGGTATTGAATTGTTACAATTTACATATTTAAGGTACTTTTGTATTACAAATATCTTTTAGAGTACTGAATTATTACAATTTATATAATTGATATACTGTTGATGAAATTCACCCAATATTGTTACTTACTTTCACCAATGCTAGCCTACAACGATGACACTGTTTCAGGACAGAAGCACATACGTCCGACACTGAAGACTAATTGCACTATTGGTTGATTGCATGTCACTAAATATAATTGTCGTAATGCATTGCTTTTTGAATGGAAGTGGGTAAATTACACCGACCATATTTTAATTATATAAATTGTAATAATTGAGTATTTTAAAAATTATTTTACTTATAAAATAAAAGTTAAAATGATTTTATATTACAAATAATATTTAAGCTACTAAATTATTACAATATACACAGTTAGAATATTGTCGATATAATTCAAATGAATTACACCCAATTGATTATCAATCTTTCCCTTCAAATCTACAAGTAGGCTTCTTAACCTCAACACTTCAACTTCAAGAATTAGCTGCCCCTATAATTTCCTAACTCACAGTTCGTTCACTAACAACTTCTTAACTTTCTCTCCTAAGTAAGTTGTGCGTGCCTTTTTTTTATTGGAAAATTGATAAAAATAACTTGAAAATTTAATATTGTATCAAAATTAAATTATATATTTTATATTTTCATTTAAATATACAAAATTTTAAAGTTTTATTAATTTATGAATTACGGTAAAACTCAGCTGACATGATATAAAATTATAGTGAGATTAAAAAAATTGTGATCGCTAGGAAACTGAATTATCTTATAAACTTTAAAATGTTATCGTTTTTTGTTTTTTTCTAAAATTTTAAAATATAAATCTCTCTTTAATTTTGAAAAAAATACATGTAGTTATCATGTTTGGGAATTGTTTAGTCAGCAGAGGAATAAGAAATAAAAATTTTACTATCAGCAAAGTTTCATCGAAGATATTTCAGTTTTAAAATTTTAGAAAAAATAAAAATGATAGCATTTTAAAGTTTATAAGATGACTTAACTTTATAATCAACTTCTTAGTGAACATATCTTTTTTAATCTCGCCGGAATTTTATATTATATCAATAGAGTTTTGCCAAAATTCATAAATTGATAAAATTTTAAAAATTTGTATATTTGAATGAGAAAATAGAAAGTATAATTTAATTTTAGTACAATTTTAAAAGTTTATATTATTTTTAGCAATTATCACTTTTTTATTTATATTTTTAAACTGCTTCTCTATTTCCAAACAACCGCTTTGCTTTCAAATTGGAGTGTTCCTTGTTATTTGGGTTGTCATCTTCTTTGGATTCAATAATTTGAGTGTGCGTATAATACTCTTTGATATAATTAGAATTTTCTCTAATTATAGTAAAATATGTTACGATATATGAGATTCAAAACCATAATCAATTAAAAACCTTCTATATACTATGGTCATGATGACTTAAAAATGAAAACTAACACATACTTTTTTAAAATAAAACTTTACTAAACTTTAAAAACCTTGAGCTACACCTAGCTTAAATATGACAAAACTTTATCAAATACAATTACAATGCAAACCTTATTACAACTCAAAAACCATGAATATAACACATGCATATATCACCAACCCTTTTAGTACCAACTTAACCTTTGACTCCTCAGGCTCTGTCCTCATGTTAACTTCGAATATCCACTTATTACTTGCGTATGAAAGAAAAACCACACAAATACTAAGCAACTCAACACTTAGTGGTACATACAATCATTTAAATCTACATAAATACGACACAATCCTTATATATATATATATATATATATATATATATCAGTTTACAATCACAACCGTTCGATACCCTTACCTCAATTGTCCGGTCTTGCCTAAAATATGTCATAGGTTAGAAGCACTCATATAAGCTTCAAACCCCCTAACTCATCCATAAATCAAGCTCCACCGATCTTCCTAGTTGAGAGTGCTCACACAAGTTTCTGACCCTTTTAAAGAAAAGAAACTATAAAAAATAGTAAGAAAATAAGAGAAGAGATTAGAGAGAATATTTTTTATATAATTTGTTAATTCATCATGTCTCTATTTATAAGTTTACAAATGAGAGAGTTTAGGGTTTAAGAAAATAAGAGAAGAAATTAGACAGAATATTGTTCATATAATTTGTTTATTCACTAATGCTCTATTTATATACTTATAAATGAGATGAATTATATGATTTAATTGTGAAATTCAAATCACAAATTAACTCCACAATAAATATTGAAAATAATAGGTTGAGAGGTTATAAAAATATAGGTGTAGGAACACTTAGTGGTACATACAATCATTTAAATCTACATAAATACGACACAATCCTTATATATATATATATATATATATATATAATTTACAATCACAACCGTTCGATACCCTTACCTCAATTGTCCGGTCTTGCCCAAAATATGTCATAGGTTAGAAGCACTCATATAAGCTTCAAACCCCCTAACTCATCCATAAACCAAGCTCCACAGATCTTCCTAGTTGAAAGTGCTCACACAAGTTTCTGACCCTTTTAAAGAAAAAAAACTATAAAAAATAGTAAGAAAATAAGAGAAGGGATTAGAGAGAATATTTTTTATATAATTTGTTAATTCATCATGTCTCTATTTATAAGTTTACAAATGAGAGAGTTTAGGGTTTAAGAAAATAAGAGAAGAAATTAGACAGAATATTATTCATATAATTTGTTTATTCACTAAGGCTATATTTATAGGCTTATAAATGAGATGAGTTATATGATTTAATTGTGAAATTCAAATCACAAATTAACTTCACAATAAATATTGAAAATAATAGGATGAAAGGTTATAAAAATATAGGTGTAGGAGTTATGGACATTCATTGATCAATACAAATTTTCATAAGACTCCCCCTTGAATGTCAATTAACAAGAACATGTTTCGTTAAAATCTTACTAGAAAAAACCCTGTGGGAAAAAAAACTTAGTGAAAGAAAAAAAGTACATTTCTTATATAATACGCATATGAAGCTACCTAATTAAAAATCTTACTAGTAAAATCCAGTGGGACAAAACCTTAGTCAAGAAAAAAAGTACAACACGTATTTTCTCCCCCTCATAAAAATATCACTTTAAGTCTCTAAGTCGACGCATTCCAATGCTCCGCACAAACCTTTCAAATGTTGTAGTGGGCAAAGCTTTTGTAAATAAATCTGTCAAATTATCACTTGATCGAATTTGTTGAACATTGATTTGTCCACTTTTATCAAGATCATGTGTGAAGAATCACTTAGGAGAAATATATTTTGTCTGGTCTTCTTTAATGTAACCTCCTTTTAACTGTGCTAAACATGCTGCATGGTCTTTATATAACACTGTACGAGCTCTTTTGCTGACAGATAAACTACTTGTTTCTTGAATATGTTATGTCATTTGTGTCAACCATATGCATTCCCGACTTGCTTCTTGAATTACAATTATTTTAGCATGATTTGAAGATGTGACAATCAAAATTTTGTTTTGTTGACCGCCATAAAATAACAGTTTCACCGCTCATAAAAATATAACCTATTTGGGATCGAGCTTTATATGGGTCAGATAAAAATTCTGCATCAGCATAACCAGTTAGTTTCGATACAAATTTATTTGAATAAAATAATCCTAAATCAATTGTTTTTCGGAGATAATGAAAGACATGTTTAACTCCATTTCAATGCCTTCATATTGGAGAAGAGCTATATCTTGCCAATAAACTTACTAAAAATGTAATATCAGGTCGTGTAGTATTAGCAAAATATAGTAATGCACCAATTGCACTAAAATATAGTACTTTATGACCAAAAATTTCTTCTCCATTCTCTCGAGGTCGAAAAAAATCATTTTTCATATTAAGTGACCTCACAACCATTTGTGTACTCAATGGATGTGTTTTATCTATATAAAATCTTTTAAAGACATTTTCTATGTAAGCTGATTGATATACTAAGATATCATCAGTTAAATGCTTAAACAATACAAAATTTTGTTTTTCCAAGATCTTTCATTTCAAACTCATACTTCAAATAATCAACTATCCTTGCAAGCTCTTCAGGAGTTCCAACAATATTTAAATCATCAACATATACAACAACAATAGAAATCCATTTTTTGATTTCTTTATGAATATACATGGGTAGATAGAATCATTTTTGTATCCTTCTTTCGACAAGTATTTACTCAAACAATTGTACCACATTCGTCCTGATTGTTTTAGACCATATATTGATCTTTGTAACTTGATAGAATAAATATCCCGGGATTTTGTGTCTTGCAATTCAGACATTTTAAATCCTTCAAGAATTTTCTTATAGATATCGTTATCAAAATTACTATATAAATAGGTCGTAACAACATCCATAAGATGCATATCAAGTCTTTCATGTACTATAAGACTTATAAGGTATCGAAAAGTTGTTGTATCCACCACAGGAGAATATGCTTGTTCATAATTAATATCATGCATTTGTGAAAATCCTTGTGCTACAAGTCTTCTCTTGTATCTTATAACTTCGTTATTTTCATTTCGTTTTCGCACAAATACTCATTTGTATCCGACGGGTTTTACATCTTCAGGTGTTTTAACTATTTGCCCAAAAACTTCACATTTATTAAGTGAATTTAATTCAGTCTGGATTACATCTTTTTATTTCGGCTAATTACATCTATTTTGATATTCTTCAATTGTTTTTTGCTCTAGTTCCTCATTTTTCTCCATAATATCGATTGCTACATTATAAGCAAAGATGTTATCGACAACTATTTTCTCTTAATTCCATCTTTTTCCTGTAATGACATAACTTATTGAGATCTCTTCATTATTATCATTTTTAGGTACCAAATCTCTTTTGGAGATTTATTTATTATTATTGTTATTATTTCATTAGACTCTTCAGGAATTTCTGCCTCCTCAATCAGGTCATCTTATTGACTAGCTCCTTTTCTTTTTCTAGGAATTTTATCTTTGGAACCAATTGGTATACCACGCTTCAGGCGTGCTTTAGACTCATTAGCTGTAGTAAGTTGTCCTACGGAGACATCAATTCCAGCTGGTATATGTGATTTATTCACTCTTTTAAGGTCAGTAAATGTATCAAGCAATTGATTTGCCAAATTTTATAAATATATTATTCTTTATACTTCTTACTCACATTGATTAGTACGAGGATCTAGATGTATTAAAGATGATGTATTTCACATAATTTCATGATCCAGCTGCTTTGTTTCTCTCCCTAATATTGGAAAAATTGTCTCATTAAAATGGCAAATATGATTTATTTTTACTAATGTCTTAAATCATAAACTTTTGCAAACTTGTCATTAACATTATGACAAAAACAAATAATCAAATATTAATTAATTAAATAAATATATACATATATATTAAATAATCATAATTATAACATACATAATATGCATATATTGTAACATATGCATATCAATAAATAAAAATCACTTAATAAGTCTCATTTAATATTTTAATTCCAATTAATTATAAATACCAAAGGTTATCTCATTATAATTTATTAGGTCCAATTACATATATTTAAGGCACATTAACAAATACATTAATCAAATTATTAAATTTTTATTATAAAGAGAGAGAAATATGAAATTATTATCAAATATCAAATTATTAATATTAAATTATTTTCCAATAAAATTGTCTCTCTACATAAAAAAAAAATCACATTATTGGCAATCACTAAAACTATTCAACATGAAAAGTTAAAAGAATGAATGTAAATACTACATAATAATAATAATCCCAACACAACAAATACTAATATTATAGGACTATTGAAAATTTTTCAAATATTAAAATATTTCAAATGTTTCATTATCTTGTTCACTAATAAAAATGATATAAAATATATGACAACATATAAGTATATGACCTAAAAATGATGCAATATATATAAATATTAATAATTAATAACATAAGATATGATATAAAACATAACATAAAACATATGAAATATATAAAATGTATACATACAAAAGAGAAGTTAAATTCATCATGATCATATATACAACATAATCGAAGATGAAGATAAATATGGTTATAGGCATAAACACAAAAAAAAATAGAGAGAAATTTATGACATATAAAAATTTCTCATGATTATAAACATAAAATATAATAGAATTTGAAGATAAACAAGAAACCATTTTTACATACAATAATTTATCAAGATTATTCACCATTATCAATTGTAGTAGATAAAAATCATAGAGAAAACCTATCTTATTACCTTGTGAAGAGAATTTGTGCTGATAACGTATTATAAATTTAAATAAAATAAACTATGAAAAATAGTAGGAAAATAAGAGAAAAGAATGGAGATTAGAGAGATTATTTTTTATGTACTCTGTTCATTCACCAAACCTCTATTTATAAGCTTACAAATGAGAGGAGTTGTATGATTTAATTGTGAAATTCAAATCACAAATTAACTATACAATAAAGATTGAAAATAATGGGATGGGAGGTTATGAAAATATAGGTGGAGTTATGGACATTCATTGGTCAATACAAATCTTCATAACACTTTTAATTAAGTCCGCACCATTATAATCAGTAAAAGGAAAAACCATTTTTAAGCATATACAGTAGACAAGCAAATATTATTATTTCATTAAAACATTACAAGGCTTGGGGACTAAATTTGATAGCCTCAAAAAAGTAAAATTTAACTTTTTTAGGTTGAATGTCATGAGGCTTTTCTGTTATTAACCATATTGTTTATATTGACCAAGCTCGTAAATATCTTGGTCAATTATATAATTTGATGTTTTCAGGTTCCACCAACTTCTACTGTTATTTTAAAGTTTGAGCTAATGTGTAGCTCTGCTTTGGAGAGTGGATTAGTTTGCATTGCTTTTCATTCTTTATTTGCTATTTTGCTATCAGTATGAAATTTCTTTTTATTTTTTTTGGAGCACGATATTGTTTAAACTGAAATTGGATACTTTACGATTTGTTTGAACCAATTGCAGCCTCTCCAATATCCTATTTGCAGGTCTGAGTTGCAGGCTTCTATGAATGCATGTCCTGCTGCAGTCCATGAATTTAGAATTCCTCCTAAAGCTCTTTGGGGACTGCATTCTTATTGCCCTGTACACTTTGATGCTTTTCATGCAGTCCTTGTAGATACTACTGTGCATATCACAATGCTGAAAGCTTTTTGCCCACCCCCAATGAAGGTAGTGAGGTTTTCAGCTTGAGTTTCTAAAACAGAGAGCATACTCAGGATGGCATTCATATATATCAATTTACCATTGCCTATGGGCAATTATATGTAACTGGAAATAATTTTCCTGAAATGTTTTCACATTATCAACTATTCAAAATAAGTTGGTGACTTAAATTGCCAATGAACTTTGGCTGCATCAAAGATGTTACTGGTCATATTATGATAATGGTCCAATTATGTATGTTCTATCTAATTATGACCAGATGGATATGCACCATTGCTCATGCAACTTGGAATAGCTACAAGGCCATGTATATGATTAAAATTTATATTATTCTTATTTTCTTGTTATCAGTTTTCCAGACAGTCTCGCCTTATATAATGACGCTATGCATGTGACTTGTAGGCATTGGGTCAAGTGGATTTGGTAGACTATAAACAGGTTCTGGTCATTTAAGAGTTAAAGGCTGCAAGGGACATACTTTTTCATGACCTACAAAAGATTAGCAAAGCTATCAACCAGTCAATTGACTTAAATAATTTTGTTTGCAATCTCGATAACACAAAGTTTGGCTTCATTATGCAACCGAATCTGGGTAGTGAAGATGAAGTTGCACAAATTTCAGACAAGCTGCAAAGCGAGGATAAGGTGCTTTTACTTCTTACACCAATCAAATATGCTTTGCCTATTGTTTTAGCTTTTGTTGACATTAAGTTGTGATAAAGTTGTTAAGAGTTTTAATTTACTTGATATTACCTTTGTATTTAAACAGAAGATAAATGCTACAACTGGTCTTCAAAGTGATGGTTTGCTCCACTCATTATCTTGGGATGATCTGTCAAACTCTGCACATTTGTTGGGGGATCAAATTTTGCATATGTGGAACACCTTTCTTATGTTTTATAGGCATTTCTTGTGCACTAACTTTGGAGATCCTTTGATTTCTTGTATCATACAGTCATTCTGCAGCAGATGAAAACTATAAATAAGCATCAATGTTTCATTTTTCTATTAGCACAAAAGTGCGTGCCTTGGTGCGCCTAGGGCCTAAGACGAGGTGCTAGGTATGCCTTTGTGATAGTAGTTAAATATTTATATCTTTTTTTTAGTGTAGGAAAATCCGAACCATTGATTATAAATTGAAAATAACTCTTAGTAGACCTTATCACACCTAATTATTTCCAAAATAAACAATAAAATAGAAAAAAAAAGAGTTAAGGCAAATAAAACATCTATTCCAACCTCCACAAAGATGATTTGAACAACACAATTTAGGTGCAAGACCAATTGTTCTTTGCTATGATAATTTATAATTGATAAGTATTAGAACTTGCTATATTAGTAAGCTTAGAATCCTTGTGTGTTTAGGACTTCAAGTTTTTAATAAGTTTAAAAGCCTTGTGTTTAGGATTTCAAATTTTAATTAAGTTTTTTTTCTTCATGTATATGTTTTTATTTTGTTGTTATGACTTATGTGTTTTGAGTTTTAATAGTTATAAATATGATATTATATCACTTTACTAGTAATCTAATAATAAAATTTATAATTTTTTTCAATTATTTTTTATTTTTACTCCTCAGATCACTTGGGCGTGTGCTTACGCCTAGGCTTCAGGACCCCTTAGCTCGTCTTGCATCTTTAATAACTATGTTGGATATATTGTTAGGAATGAAGATATTAATATTTGTAGGGTAAACTGTAGAAGTTAGAAATTTTTTTTTCCCTCCATGAATTCTTAAATGATAATACCTATCATAATTGTTAAAGGCGCACCTCGAAGCGCATGCCTGAGCATCTTGGTTGCCCAAAGGCGGGTGCTGTCACAAAAGTGCATGCCTTGATGGGCCTTGCACCTCGCCTAAAGAGCGCTTTTGTGACATTTTTAAATATTTGAATTTTTTTATGGGTAAATCTGGACCTTCGATTAAAAATTTTGTTAGATCTAACAATAGACCTTACCACACTTAATAAGAACCTCTCCAAACAATAAAAATAATAAAAAAAAGGCAAAAAAAAATCTATTCTAGCCGTTCCTACCTCTAGGTCCAGGTCCAGCTCTTCGGTCTCCGGCAACTTCCTTCCAGCTTTTAACCTTCCGTCCAGCCTCCAAAAACAGTACTTACTTCCCTCCAGCCTCCAACAACAGTACTTACTTCCCTCCAGCCTCCAACAACAGGTACTTACTTCTTAACCTTCTTGTTCTTTTTTTCTTCTCTTGTTCTTTTTTCTTGTCAATCTTTTAATTTTTAGTTTTTCTTCTTTTTCTCTTTCTGCCTTTTTTTGTGAGTTGTGAATCTTTCAATTTTAATATTTGTTATTTCATCACTATTGTTTCTGCTGTTTATTTTTACTTCTTATTTACTTCTTTCAATTTTAACTTTCTATTTCTATTGTTTCAATTTTAACTTTTCTTGTCTATTATTTCTATTGTTTCTGTTATTTCTGTTGTCAATCTTTCATCAATCATCACTATTGTTTCTTTTATTTCTTAACTTTCCGATTATGCTTACATTGATAATTTACAAAAACAATTTACAAAAATAATAATAACAAGTCCAAAATTTTTATGTATATATTGATTTATCGCTGATTTTGTTTGGATTTGGTTACTGATTTTTATTATAATTTTAGGTTTTTCAGCCTTAGCTTATATTGATTTATTGCTGATTTTGTGTTGATTTGGTTGCTTTAGTGCTTATTCCTTTAATTTATGTTGTTTTTTTGGCCTTGTTAATGCATTATGGAAGTTAGTAGTAATGCTTCTAATACTTCAACAAGTAGATCAAAAGATCTAGGATGGAAGTATATTCAAATAGAAAAATCAAATAACACTAATAATTTGATTTGTAATAAAAAGGAGTATTTATCGTGCCAAACAACATATTGTGGGAGGATTTCGAAATACTACAGCTTGTACAACATGTCCGCCTCATGTGCATCAAGAGATTAAAGAATACATACTAATCTTGAAGGGCCTGCGATTCCGGATTTTGTGGATGTGGATACCTATGGTAATGATGAAGATTTAGATGATATTGGAGTTAGTAAAGGCTCAAAGAGTAAATATGTAAATATGCAAAAGAGGCCAAGGCAAAAAGATCCAATGGATGTGTATTTTGCTTCTAATGTAGAACAATTCAAAGCAGGAAATAGTAAAAAAAAGATGGAAACTACAACAAATGAAACATGTAAAAAGAAACTGATAGAAAAAGCTTGTAAAGACATAGCTCGATGAATGTATGATGCGGTTATTCCTTTTAATGCTATTAACTATCCTAGTTTTGAAGTAATGGTGGAGTCTATAGGACAATATGGTGTAGATGAGAGTCTATTGATGCTTTTGAATATTCAAAGACTAGAGAAAAGATGTTTGAATTGCTTGATAGAATGGTGGAGCTTGTGGGGGAGGCAAATGTTGTGCAAATTGTTACCGATAATGCAACTTTCAATGTGCTTACTGGTAAGAAACAATATTTTTTCTCCTCAATCACATTTTTCTTAGAAGATAAAGTCATTTCATTTTCATACATATTAAATTAAATAGTGATTTTATTTATAGGAAATTATTGGAAGCAAAAAGATCACATTTATATTGGACACCTTGTGCTGCGCATTGCCTAGATTTGATTCTAAAAGACATTGGGAATTTGCCCACTTTTAAAGTAATACTGAAATGGGCAATGAGCTTGAATGACTACATTTATGTTTGCCCAGGAGTGGTGAACTTATTAAGGCGGCTCATAGGACAAAGAGATCTTGTTCGAGCTAGTGTCACAAGATTTGCTACTGCTTTTCTCACTCTCCAAAGGATACATAAGCAGAAACGTAATTTAAGAAAAATGTTCACTTTAAAAGATTAGACAAATAGCAAATGGGCAAAAGAAGCTGTTGGAAAGAAGGTAACTAAAATTATCTTGATGCTAGATTTTGGAGTAGTGTTGTGTATATCTTGAAGGTATTTGGTCCTTTAGTCCGTGTTCTTAGATTTGTTGATGGTGAAAAAATCCTGCAATGGGTTATATTTATGAGGCTATGGATAGAGCTAAAGAAGCTATTATGAAGTCTTTATATGAGAAAGAAGAAAAGTACAAGGAAGTGTTCAAGATCATTGACAATAGATAGGAATGCCAACTTCACCGGTCTTTGCATGCAGCTGGATATTATCTAAATCCTGAGTTCTTTTATTCAAATCCTGATATATCTGAAGATAACGAAGTGATGACAGGTTTTTATTTAACTTTGCAAAGATTGATTCTAAGCCATGATGAGCAAGACAAAATTACCGACCAACTCACTTTATATTAGAATGGAGAAGGGATATTTGACAATGGAATTGGCCATTAGACATAGAAAAATAAAATATCCAGCTGAATGGTGGATATCTTATGGATCATCAACTCCACAATTACAAAAGTTTGCCATTAAAGTGCTTTGCCTCACTTGTAGTGCTTTTGGTTATGAGTGTAATTGGAGCGTGTTTGAGCATGTAAGTAAAGTAATTATATTTATTGTTGTTAGTATGTTCCTTTTAGAAGTAGGATACTATTCAATTAATTATTATATATCATGCTTATAATCAAGTTACTTTGAATTTGTGATATGTTGCAGATTCATAGCCAAAAAAGAAATATGCTAGCTCAACAATGCTTAAATGATTTAAAATCAGGCACTAAAGCATCAATATGCTACACGAGACCATATTGACCCAATTTCTTTGAGAGATATTGATAATTGTAATGAATGATTGATGGGTAGAATGGATGGAGAATTTGAGGATAAAGATGAATTGGTGTTTGATGGTGATGATTTGACTTGGGATGCAGTTGCTAGAGCTAGAAGAGTAGAGGAGGTTGCATATCCTACTAGAGAAAAAAACATCATGCCCGTTTCCACTTCAAGTGCTAGGCATTTAATAGAAAAAGGAAAGTCAAAAGCATCTTCTCATATAAAAGCCAATACTCCTCTAGTACTTAGAGATGAGGAAGAAGATTTTGAAGATGATAAAGAATATGAAAAAGAGGAGATTGGAGAGGATCAATTTAATGATGAAGAATATGAAGAAGAAGATAATATTGATCTTGATGACAATTGACTAATTGTGTTTTGCTTTTTTTTTTTCTTGAAAGAATTGTATTTTACTTTGACAATTTATAATTGATAAGTGTTAGAACTTGTTAAGTATAATATTAATAAACTTAGGATCCTTATGTTTTTAGAATTTCAAGTCTTTAGTAAGTCTAGGAGCTTTGGGTGTTTAGGATTTCAAACCTTAATTAAGTTTTTTTTTCCCTTTGTGTGTGTTATTTTTTGTGACTTATATGTTTTTAATTTTAATAGTTATAATATTATATCACTTTGCTAATAATCTAATAAAAAATTTATAAATTTTTTTATTATTTTTGCGCTTCATGTCACTCAGGCGCATACTTGTGCCTAGGCTCTAAGACCCCTTAGCGCTTTAGTGCGCCTTTAATAACTATGATACCTATGAAGTGCGGACACTTCAATTGTATAGCATGTCGTGTTTTTGATACGTTTATGATACCGACAATAAACATTTTAGGTGCATTTTGTAATTTTCTAAAAATTAGAAATGCATTTTTTTTAATTTAAAAATGCATTTTTTCTTTCCAGAAAACCTGAAATCTTTGTATAACACCAATTATTATTCAATATATTTGATTAAATGTCATTTTTGTTTAATTTTATATAAAAATAATAACTTGTAATTATATTTTTGAATTTAATTATTTATAAATTTTCCCTTATATTTTTAATATTTACATGTTTTCCCTACGTGTCTGTGTCCGATATTTTTTAGAAATGTTGTTTTTCAGTGTTCTTGTCCATGCTATATAAGATGATACTAGAAAAAAATAAAATAAAAGCTATCTATTAGCTGTAATCTGCTTTATTTTATTTGCGTCAAACTTATTCAATTTTTTTTAATTCGCAATCAATTATTTTATATTTTCAAAAATTAACTTCTTTTGCTTGTCTTTTACATATATCCTAAGCAGGTGTTGCACTAAATTTTATTGATCTTTGTTACATATGTAAATATGTTTAGTGCTTATTCTTAGGAATTAGATTAGCATAATCATATGAATTTGATTTATTCTTATTTTCTTATTTAGATTATATGTTGTGTATAAATACCTTTATATAGAGGAATAGAATACATATTATTTTCTCCCACTTTCTCTTCTTCTACATGGTATTAGAGACTTTGAGAGTGGGATTTGGGTTTTGAATATAATTTTTTCTAGATTTGGGTTATCTACAATTTGGCATATTAGGGTTTTGAAATTGCTTGGTTTGGGTCACCCATTTGGAGTGACCTTCCGTCGTCACCGCCCACTGAGAGAGAAGCCTCAACCGTCGATCTGTGCTTGCCCAGAATCTGGTGACCGGAATAGCCATGCATAAGTCACATGCGTGACCTGAAGATTTCTGCTACAGTTTCACGTGCCGGCGCGTATGGCAGACCCATCTTCGCCAATTGTCTCCGATGGTCGCATCATCTTCGTTGTTGCTCCGATGACATTCATTTGCCCATCATGAAAGTCTATCTTCTTTGTTCTCTATATATACGGTAGATTTTATTTTTTTTTGGGTTTTGGTGGTTACTGTTGAACTACTTGGGCATTCAATCTGTTGCAATTTGGATGTTAAAATTGTTAGAGAAGTGCTCTAAAGGCAATCACCTTTAGCACTTATTGTACATATTTATTTGATTAATAAAAGACATTTTTATTAATTTGGTATTCATTTGCATATGAATTGATATAGATCTTAAACTGATTAATGAAAGTCCATGATATGAAACATAGCATAAAAAAAATCATGATGGGATCATGATAATGAGATTCCTATCATGTGTAATTATGTTAGTATCTAAATTATCCCTAGTCATAGATCAATAAGATAGGACATTGTTGATCTGGATAGACTAGCACATGTTATACTTCTTGATTGGATCAAGCAGTATATCTCATAAGCTATGAGCATGAGATATTCAAAGTTAGCATATGGATGCTTGCTAAGAGTAGTCAAGTATATTGGATGACCTGCTATGAGACAATCATATGAATTATCTATTCAAATGTCAATGATAGTCTTATCATAGCAATGGTGCATGTATCCTTAGACTTGTGGTGCTCAAAGATATCTTGGATACTGATTTTGTGCTTTGACTTCATTCCTTGTTGCCTTATAGAGATCGCTCATAGGGTGGTGATTGCGTAAAGCTTAAGGTATTCAAAATTAATTGGGTAGCCAACAGAGGATTCACAACTCTTGATAAAGGGAGAGTATACCCACGGTCTCTTGTTGGGATCATTACTAGGGAATCTCTGGCCAGAGTCGAACTGTCATGAAGATGGTCTTCAGTGACATGTCTAATTGAGTAATGAGTTTCAGTGACAAGATCTAAAATCACTTAGGCCAGGTGTGACGTAGTCAATCTAGCGGGAGCTAACAAATAGTTCATGCTCTGAACCGAGTGGGATATAGAATAATGAAAGGACGAGTTGCATATATTGTTGTCTATGGAAAGGTTCGTAGTTAAATCACTGACTTTCTGGTCAATTGGGGATCTGATATGTTGCTAGATACCGCTCATGATTTGTTTAAATTATTTGATAATTTAAGTGGCCAACATAACCAGGAACCTACTGGGTCACACGCATTGAAAGTGTGAAGAACAAATAAAATGGCCTTGGATGAGATTCAAAAATATGAGAAAATTATTTAGGGTTGGATCATGATGAGATCACGGGAAAAAAATTGGAAAAAAAATTGATCGAGGGGTCACGGGCCCATGGCAAGGCTGGCAGAGCATTGTGAATTGGCCAATTTGGCCAATTTTGGCCAAATTGCCATTTTAGCCCTCCAAACTCATTTTTGGTAATTTTGCCAACCCTAGGGTGTTTAGGAACACCTAAAATAGTATTTTTCATCAGAAAAATACTGATAGTCTCCACAAAAATTATTTTGATAATTTTTCTATTTTTCTCTCATGAACACTCTTATTTGCTAACACATAAAGAGTGTTCAAGGCTTAACATTTGAGCTTTCTTTCTTCTTTTTGCATCGATCAACATTAGAGACGATCCAATATTAGATTGTTGTGATTTGCGATAACTCAACAAGAAGGAAATTTGGAGAATTAACATAGGAAATTAAAGGTATAATTTCTAACTATATTTTAATTGAATTAGTTCTAATGGCACAAGCAAAATCCTTTGATTCAGATTTTTGAAAATTTTTATTTTCATTGCATTTAATGAATATGATTCATCCTCAAAACCCAATAAAATTTTTTTTGCACACTTGATTGGGTCTACATTATTGTGGTGTGAGACCATTTATGTTACAAGTTTTGTTTTTTTACCCTTTTGGTATTCAATATAATCTTAAGTGGTTTATTTGATTATTTTGATCAAATATGAAGGAGTTTGTCATGATATCTGCCGATGAATATGCCAAGTACCAAGATTTTCTAAATTCTCAGCTTAGTCAATCTATTTGTCACTACTGTGGTCGAATCAGGTAAACCTAATATGTGTCTTGTGTCTTCCTCTTCCAAATGGGTCATTGAATCTGGTGCCACAGACCATGACAGATAATTTTAATTTATTTTCTTCCTTTCAGAAACATACTTATAGTTCTAGTGTTACTCTCCTAGATGGATCCACATTGTTTGTCCTTGGATCTGGCACAATTCTTCCCACTTCTTTGCTTCTTTTGTCATCTTTTCTTAGTTTACCTCAGCTATCCTTCAATTTAATTTCTGTCAGGAAACTTACTTGTGATTTAAATTGTTGTCTTATTTTTCTTGATTATTGTGTGTTTTAGGATCTTGTGACGAAGGAAATTATTGGTAAGGGATATGAGTCTGATGTACTCTACATTCTTGACACAAAAGTGTCGAGATTCATAGCTTGTTCTGGAGTAGTCACCCCTTTCAAAGCACATTGTAGGTTCAGTCATCCCTCTCTATTTGTGTTAAAGAAATTATGTCCTCAATTTCAATATTTATCTTCGTTAGATTGTGAGTCATGTCAATTTGCAAAATATCATAGTCTTAGTTCGAGCCTAAGAGTCAATATGAGAGCCAGTACTTCTTTTTGGTTCATTCAGATGTTTGGGGTCCTTATGCTGTCACATTGAAAACAGGGTTTAAGTATTTTATCACATTTGTTGATGATTATTCTTAGATGACATGGTTATACTTAATGAAAGATAGGTCTGAGGTGTTTTCTCATTTTTCTGCTTTTTGTGCCAAAATTAAGACCCATTTTTGTCTTTGTTCAAAATTTGAGAAGTGACAATGCTACAGAATATTTGTCTACCACTTTTCAAAATTATATGCTTTAATAAGGTATTCTTCATCAAACTTCTTGTGTTGATACAACATCTTAAAATGAGGTTGCTGAGCAAAAAAAAATACACCTTTTGGAAACTACTAGGGCATTATTGTTCCAAATGGGTGTTTCTAAATGTTTTCGGGCTGATATTGTTTCTATAGCTTGTTTTCTGACTAATCGAATGTCCTCGTCAGTTCTTAAGGATGAAACACCTTATCATATTCTTTTTTTAAATAAAGCATTATTTCCCATTGAATCTAGGATATTTTGGTGTACTTGTTTTGTTTGGGATGTTCGTCTATATATTACAAAATTAGGTCCTAAATCCCTTGAGTGTATTTTTCTTGAGTATTTTCGTATCCAAAATGGGTATAGGTGTTATTATCCTGCTCTTAACATGTATCCTGTTTTAGCTGATGTCACCTTCTTAGAAGATACTCTTTTTCTTCAGTTGCATCTTATACAAGTCAAAGAGAGGATGATGATTGGTTAATTTATATAGTTACAACTTCAATTCCTACTCCATATGAGGCTATTCTTGCTTGTCTAAGCCTCTTATAATACAAGTCTATTCTCGGCGAATTCCTCCTTCAAAACCATGTCTTGATATAATTGCATCCACTCCTTCGTCGTCAGATCCAGTCCCTCAGTCTGTCCATCTAGATGATCTTCCTATTGCTCATTAGAAAGGTAAATGTTAATGTACTTATCTTATTTCTTCCTTTATGTTGTACAATTGTTTGTCATCATCATCCTATTCTTTTATTGCTTTTGTGGATTTTATTTCTGTTCCTAAAACTGTTCGTAAGCAATTGTCTCACCTGGTTGGTGTTAGACTATGATTGAGGAAATGAATGTCTTAGAAGACAATGGTTCTTGGACTATGATAAATTTGTCTACATAAAAGAAAGCAATTGGCTATAAATGGGTGTTTGAAATCAGTTGCACGCTTGAAAGCTCACCTTCCTGCTAAAGGATATGCCCAAACTTATGGCATTGATTATTCTAATACTTTTTCTCATGTGGCCAAACTTACATATGCTAGATTCTTTATCTCTATGGCTGTCACTTATAATTGGCCATTGCATCAACTGAATATCAAAAATGATTTTCTTCATGGTGATCTTGAAGAAGAGGTTTATATAAAGCAACCTCTTGGTTATGTCCAAGGGGAGTTTGGAAAGGTATGTCGTCTTCATAAATCATTGTATAGGCTCAAACAAAGTCCTCATGCTTGGTTTGGAAAATTTAGTTAAGCTGTTGAGAAGTTTGGAATGAGAAAAAGTTAGTCTGACCACTCAGTATTCTACAGAAAGTCTGCAGATGGTATTATTCTACTAGTAGTGTATGTGGATGACATTGTCATTACTGGTAGCGACACTACAGGTATCTCTTCTCTCAAATAATTTCTCCATAGTCAGTTTCACAATAAAGATTTCAGTATGTTGAAATATTTCTTGGGTGATGAAGTAAACAGAAGCAAGAAGGTATCTTATTATCTCAAAGGAAATATGTGTTTGATCTATTATCTGAAATAGGAAAATTGGGAGCTAAACCATGTAGCACTCTAATAGTTCCTAATTTGCAACTTACAAAAGAGGGAGAATTGTTTGAAGATCCTGAGAGATATAGAAGATTGATTGGGAAACTCAACTACCTTACTGTGACTCGTCCAAATATTGCATTCCCAATCAGTGTTGTGAGTTAGTACATGTCTTTTCCAACTATTCATCATTAGACAACATTAGAACAAATATTGTGTTATTTAAAAGGAGTACCTAGGAAAGGCATCTTGTATGGTAATCATGCTCATATGAAGGTTGAATGTTTTTCTAATGCTGATTGGACGAGATCTAAGGATAACAAGAGGTCTACTTTAAGATACTGTGTTTTTGTAGGAGGGAATTTAGTTTTGTGGAAAAACAAGAAATAGACTGTGGTTTCATGTTCGAATGCAAAATCAGAATACCGGGCCGTGGTGCAATCTGTAAGTGAAATTATCTAGATATTTTAGCTTTTGACTGAAATAGGTCTTAAGAATTTAGTACCTGCTAAACTATGGTGTGATAATCAATCTGCTCTTCACATTGCATCCAATCCAGTGTCCCATGAACAAACGAAGCATATTGAAATTGATTGCCATTTCGATCATGAAAAGATTAAGAAAGGTCTAATCTCTACTCGTTATGTTAAGACAGGAGAACAATTGGGAGATCTTTTTACAAAGCCTCTTAATGAGGTTCAAATTGAATATTTTTATAACAAGCTGAGCATGATCAATATCTAAACTCCAGCTTGAAGGGGAGTGTTACAAATGTAAATATGTATAGTGCTTATTCTTAGAGATTAGATTAGCATAATCATAGGAATTTGATTTATTCTTTTTTCCTTATTTAGATTATATGTTGTATATAAATACCTTTGTATATAGGAATAGAATACATATTATTTTCTCCCAATTTCTCTTCTTCTACAATCCTCTATTGTCAGCAACAGCATATTATCTCATATTTTAATATGATTATAATAATTTGTAAAAATCCTTCTTCTCTTTTCTGTTGGTTTCGAGCTATGTCAATAGAAGTAGTTCCTGAGGCAAATTTGGGTTTAGTACTTTATCCTAAGATACTGTAGGTCTAGTTGCCTCTATTCCTATCTTGTAACTTTTGTATACTTGATGTCTCATGATTGTATACTTGCTGGCTATGACTAACATGTTCAAACTATCTAAATTTTCCTCGAGGACGAAGTACAAAGATAGCTATCATTATTTGTATGGTGTGTGGACAATAGTGTTGTCACTATGTTCACTGAACCCTATGGTATTCTACCAATTATAGCTTGTATCTTTGAAACTGGCTTCTAGTGCTTATGTGGTTGTATAATCTTAGATATTCTTGTTTTAGATAATGTTCTGCTCCTTTGTGCATATTTTGTGCATTCCAGGGCCAACAAAAGAAAGATAATGGAATTTCTTCACGATGTTTGAGCTGATGATCGTAGAACTGAATGGTCAATATGGATGGTATACTCTAAGGTTGAGAAGCCTCTTAATTATGTGAACAGCAGGGTTGATGGTTCTTCCTTAGGTCTACATGGAAAAACACCAAATCTATGGAAGTTCTCCGATGATGTAATTACAATTACTCATCTGCTTGCATTTTTTTTTTCCTACTTGTATTGATTATTTTTCCTAATCTCTTGATGCTCCAAAACAACTATAACATTGTCAATTTTGAGCAGCATTAGATAAATATTTGTGAATCCAAGCTGAGTTCTTAAGGTATTCAGGCTTAGGTTGCTTACTTAAGGGAGCTCGAACTCAAATTTTCTTGTTCAAGATTGTTTGATTAAAAGTTAGCAAACTCAAGCTGAACTTGGCATTCTAATTGGGTGAGAACCTTAAAAAAACAATCTCTTGCATGGTGCCAAATATTTATTTGTGATTTTTGTACCTTAAATTAATAATAGTAGTATTTTTCTAGCTCCACTGAACCTTAGGGTGGGTGTACCTACAAAAGTCAAATGATCTTAATATGCAAACAAAAGAAGGACCTTTGTTTTCTGTATACAATAAGGACTCCATGCTCTTCTGATGATATTGCTATTAATGTAGGACAGTTTGACATTTGTTTTCTGTTCCTGTACTAGAAAATAAGTTTATTTTGTTCTATTTATTTAATTTTCATCGCAATGATTGTGGGCCATTTATACTCAATGTGTAACTAGAAGACAGACTTTATAATATAGACTTGATTACCCAGTCAAGAAATAGCTAAGCAAAAATGGAGAATTTCTAAGGTGCACCCGATGTAATTTATACCGGGTGCCTTAAAACCGTTGGATTATAAACTTTTAATCTCATCCGTTGATAATGTATGGTTGATATTAAAAGTTGATGATCTAATGTTCCTAAAGCACCAAGTATAATTTACACCAGGTGTACCACCGAAGCCCTCAAATAAATGGCCTTAGTCATGAATATGATTGAGTCAATTCATATACGTGTATGCTCATTTTATTAAACAACCTTAAAATTATTTGTTCAGAAGTGTTTATAATAAGCACAAACAAGCTCTTACTGAACTTGTTCATTTCTATGAACATTCGTTTTCTCGTTTATTCATTTATTATTACTACTACTATTACTATTTTAATATGGCATGCTTGCTTTCTCTACAGCCTGTCCAGAGCACAACCAAGCGTGCTGAACTACATCGGCAAAGTATTGCACAAATGAGGGTTAGTCATTTAAATGATACATAGTTATGCAGAGAAAAAGACATATATAAAAAAAAAAAATGTTATTCTGCTCAGATGCTGTGATTTGTACCTAATTTTCGTGTATATTTGAGTTAATGAAATATATGGGTTCTACACAGATCAACAATCTGTCACTTCAAGATATGCATATATATGGAGATCCCATTATTGTGGAGCATGTTAGCAATGCACCATTGCAAAGCCTAAATGGAAATTCATACATCAGCCATTTAGACCCAAAAGATATGCCGACGATACCTGCTCAAACTAAATTTAGATCTGAAAAAACATCATCTGGGTCTAGCTTGCAATTGCATGGACGTGTTCTGAAAATGGTTGTCTTTGTGCATGGGTTTCAGGTGCATTATACTTGCTATCATTTTTGTTTAATTTATTTTGTTGCTTTCTTTGTTTTGTGCTTCTTTTCTTCTTTTTTTTTAAAAAATTTTTTTTGTTAGTTGTGGTATTCTAAATATTGGTCCTTCAGCATATAAATAGCGAGTTTAAGCTGGACAAGTTTTTCTACTTAGTGAAGTCGGAGTAGATTGGAGAAAACAGTACATGCCCTACTACCAAGTGAATCATGTTTAGATTTCGAAAAAAAAAAAAAAGTCAACCAGCATAATGACTTACTCTGAGAGCCCTAAACTGCCCACCTTTTAATCCATCAGTGGTTCATTGACATACTGCTTTTATACTTGTGAAAAATAAGATACTAGTTGGTGCCATTTTTAAATATCTTGCAATCAAGGGTATTTAGTTCTCCTAATAATATTTTTTTTGAGGACTTTTTTGATATAATATTATGATGGCATCATTGTAAAGAAGGTCAATAGATTAATGATGGTTCTGATAACTAAAACAATGTAGGGTCATCATCTGGACTTACGGCTTGTTAGGAATCAATGGCTTTTGATAGAACCCAAGATAGAGTTTCTTATGTCAGAGGCAAATGAGGATAAAACAGATGGGGACTTCAGAGAAATGGGGCTAAGGCTGGCTGAGGAAGTGGTAGCTTTCACAAAGTTGTAAATGGATAAGGCCCCAAAAACTGGAAACTTCAGAAATATCAGGCTTAGCTTTGTTGGACATTCCATTGGAAACATCATCATAAGAGCTGCATTGGCAGGTATATGAATATTAACAGGGAGGGGTTGTTATTGCATTTGGTCTAATTAATCACTAGATCTGTGATTTTGGTTGACAGAGAGCATCATGGAACCATACTTGAGATACTCGTATACTTATGTTTCTTTATCTGGTCAACACCTGGGGTATATGTACAGTTCAAACTCGTTGTTTAACTCTGCAAGGAAGCATGGCCACGGCAAACAGAGGAGCAGATCGAATGTCTGACACAGGATACTCGAACACGCCACGTGGCGAGTCATTGATCGGAAACGAAGTCAAAGCTTCGGGCACTGCTGGGACACGGCAGGGACATGCGTGGGACACGGCAGGACTTGAGGCTACTGGCATCCCTACCGACGGCGACCGCTCCGCTTCGAGTTCCAGTACAGTTACTTCGAGACTCCTAAAGACTATTTTGTCGCTGCAATCTCCGCAGCTCTTGAAGGATCTGGATCCAGTATTTCGAAAGTGAGAGAAGAATCATCTCCTTCTTCATTTTTTGAAATCAAAATCACAGAATTGCATATCTTCTCCTTTTGAATCGGCAAAAAACAAGGATGTAATGATGGAAACTTCGGTTAGCTTTAATTTGGAGGATATTTCAAATTCTACTGATTTGGAACAAAAAAAGGAAGGATTTGCCGAAATCTAAGGATGATTTTTATTTGAAGGATAAATCAATTTCGATTGGCTTGGCTGAGAATAGGGAGATTTTGACGGAAGGGAAAGGTAGGCAAATTGAAAATCAAAATGCAAATGTCAGATTTTGCTTTGGGCTCAGGAGATAATCATTGCCCTCCAACCGGGTTTGTTATGTTTGTGGCCCAACAATGAAAACTTTAAGTCCTATATCTCCAGGCCCTATTCCTACAATCACAGCTAAACGCCCAGCAGATGTTATTTTAACTTCAATTACTTGCTTTTAATTGTAAGTGGTCAATTTCAAGTAACAGACTTATGGGGGATGTGGGCTCTGCACTGCCATATAGTTTTTTAAGAAAAATTATTTTTTTATTATTTTATTATATTATGTATCCGCCGTATTCTAATTTTTTAGAATTTATCGTATCTCTATATTCTACCGTATCGTATCTCAGTGTCTGTATCCATTCTTAGGATTTTGATGTGATTTAGAGGAGGAACAAATTGCATATTGTGTTCTAAATTATTAATTTTATTTTTTTCCTTTCTTTCAGCAGAAGACACTGGAGAACTTCAAGAATGTGGTCCTGGTGTCTTCTCCACGGGTATTCCTTATCTTTCATGAATATTTCATTTTATTTTTTTTATTTTTTATTTTTTTGGAATAAGCGTTGCAATTAATTTTGTTTGACACCTGCTATGCAGCTCGTATGTTAACATTGGAAAGATCTCATTTCATCTAATTATGAAGGATGTATAGTTACAATCTTGGTCTTGTTTGGTTGTGCATAATGTGCAGAATCATAATGAAATCTTCATTCCTCAAATCAGATTCCCATTCCCTGGCTTGTTTTTTTATCACTACCATGTTTGGGCAGCTTAAGATCTGAGATTGGGAAACCCTTTTTTCTCATATCTATTTCAGTGAAAGACTGGAGAGAATAGAACTCTAATCACAAGTACTGAAATGATGTAAACCACTTATGACTGACCTCTTAGTTCCTATCATTTGGCACCATTATCTGCTCAATGTAGAAACACAATTTTAGTTTTTGACCATTAATAGAAATAGTTGTTCCATGAAAAATTTTAGCTCATTATGGGGAGAAGAGTAGCAATAGTGAGGGATTACTTAAGCATGTAGAGGAGGAAGTGAAAAAGATGAAGTGAAAACAAATAAGAACTTTGGCTGTTGCTGCAATGGTTGCTGGGTGCAGGACTTGGATGTATACGAAATGGATCTGAGGGAGGGTAAGAGCAGGGGAGAGAAATATAGATTTCACAGAAATGGAAGTTGAATCTCATTACAGTTCACAACGTCTTTCCATGTGAATGATTTAATTCCATTTTAGACAATGTTATAGACAGCTAAGAATAGCAATGCAATTCACTGTTAGTGTAACCAAATACTGAAATGGATTGGAGTGGTTTTCACATTCCTGTTTATTCATTTAAATGGCAAATAAATATACCCTTGGGTATTTCTGTTCATAGATCCTAACGGTGTTATGACATTGTAAGATAATGCCAGACTGTAATTTATGTTAAAGGTTCTTTAGTTGTAATAGGATTGTTTTCCCCTAGATTAGATTGTTTGCTTCTTCTTTTTTTCCTAGCCTGCTAGCTATACTGAATTCTGTCGTTTTCATAAAATATTGTAATGTGATAGAGGTGGCAATTTTATTATCCAAATAAAACTTAGAAAGCTTGAAATGGCTAACAATTTCGTAGGTTGGGCCACCCAGTAGGTGGACCCATGACCCAATCCAAAGTGATCCAAATAGGTCATATTATGACCCACTTTTCTTTTTTCTTTTCCCCAACCTAATGCTTTCCTTGTTTTAAAAAAATATTCCAAGATATTTTACTCTTGTTTCTCAATTACCTTTTTTTTTTTATTAACATTCTACTCAGTTATCCGCTATACTTTCTTGAGATTTTCAACAGTCATTGATTCGTTAATTTTAACAAGTAAACTTGTATTACACTTTCTGATTTGATTATTCTAGAATATACTTTTTTTCCCTGATTTGATTATCCATAAACTTCCTTAGAACTCTAGCTAGATGGTTTTTTTTTTAAAAAAAAAAAAGGAATAAATTCATTATTACATGACAATTTTAGTTATTTTTGGAATTGAATATAATATAATCCTTTATACTAGGAAATGCTTTAAAATAAGCCTACCTAACCTGATTTGTTTCTTTTTCTTCTTCTTTCTTTCTTTCTATTCAGAGCCCAACTCAAACTTGATCCAATAACCTGATATCAACTCGATAGGTAACTTAAATCTGCCTGAAATCCGAATAACTCAGGAATAGTACAGCATGAAATGACTTGAAATAAAAATGATCCAACTTGATTGCCTCCTCTAAATTGATCAATATTGATCTGCCATCATTGTCAGAGCAGATATTACTTGAGAAAGCAAGCGATGGTTGGCATTTTTCTTTTAGAAAATTGAAGGGAAATTTTAGCATAAGTGGAAGTACCAAAAAGTCAAGAGTTGAGTAGGGAATTTTGGCAAGAAAAGAAAAAAGGGTTGATAGGATCAATTGAAGAATGATAGGGAAATGACCATTGAAAAGGAAAGGGATGTAAATCAAGTGATGGCCCTATTTCAAGAAATGTGTTGCCCCTCCCTCCATCATTATCTGCACGAACTTGGAAATTGAAGACATTCAATATTTGAAGTCGACTTTAGTGATTAACAATGCCCTTTCTTCTGCTTTTTATATCTAATTCTGCTTTGACTTATTAATTGCAACTAAAAAAAGCCTATTTGGCATTTCAAAGAGTTGCCATTTTCATAACATTCTTTTTTGTGAGGATAGCATTGCTTTTACTGGTAATATATAGTGAACTTCTTTTTTTTTTTTTTTTTTGTGATAATTTTTATCCTTGTCATGTGTCTCAGGATGGTTATATTCCATATCATTCTGCCAGAATTGAAATGTGTTCAGCTTCTCTTTTGGACTACTCAAGAAGGGTCAAAGTCTTCTGGGAGATGCTGAATTGCCTGTCCCAGATGCAGGCCCCTTCCACTGAGCATCGAGTCTTCAAGCGATGTGATGTCAAGTTTGATATACCTCTTCACAGGGAAGGAACCTTAACACCATAATTGGAAGAGCTGCTCATGTTGTGTTCCTGGAATCTGACATTTTCGCCAGGTTGATAATGCGGTCTTTCCCTGAACTGTTTTGTTGACTGTAACGAGAACCTGTATGAATTTTTAATTCCTCATTGCATCTCCTCTGTGCTTTGGTGGGACATTCCAAGTTTTTAAGGTTAGAGGCCCGGCTAACCATTTAGCTGCAATTGTTGGTGGATCCAACTAGAACCACACGGGCAAAATCAGTAGCAAAGTATTGTCTAAGGTGGATTCATGGTTCCCTTTCTTCGAAGGCTTAATCTCAAAAATGGTCACGATATATGATGGGATTCTGGGATGCTTTCAATCAGGCGCAGGCAAAGGATGGAGATGAAGGCCACTGTAAGTCCGTGGCTTGGATTTCTTAAAGTGAGAATTTAACTTCCTTTCTGAAAGGGAGTGTGGGAGTGTGGGCAACAGCAAGAAGTTTGCATTTCATGGGGCCTCATATTCATGTTATCATGTTTATACATCTATATGAAGTGGTAAAATAATGGTGGATGGTGTTTTGAATCTTTGTACATGCATGTATAATATTGACAATGTGATTGCTAGGTCTGAGGCAACTTTGTACATTCAGAAACCAAAAAAGAATTTGTATTTTTTGAAGGTTGAAGGTTGACGTACTGCCATTCTCAAAGATTTAGGAACCAAAAAGATTTTGTAGAAGCACCTTTTATTTATTGAATTAACTAGATCGATTGATTTTCTGATTGAGTTGCATTCTAATTCCACAGCTGTTTAATTTCTGTAATTAATACTTGTCAAAGACTGCAATATTTTTTTATTTAGTTAATAGGTTAAGGTATTGACGTCAAATGATTATTAAGGTATTACTTAATACATTATTATGTTCTCTGAATTAAATCTATTTAGGGAGCAGTTTGATTTAGCAGTTTAAGATAGATAGCTGTTGTTGATAGTTTATAGTTAATAATTGATTTTCAAAAAATTATATTTATTTAGTTTGTGACTGATATGAAAAATTTATATTTATTTGATGAAAATATGTTGGTTGATGTTGTTTATGTCATAAAATCATTAAGGGTATTAGTTTGTTTTTTTAGTATAACTTATGTTTAATTTGTTAAATAATATATATATAATAATTTAAAATATATTATATATTTTTCATGATATAAAAATGAATATTTATTGGTTGAAAATTTTAATTTGAGGAAATAAGTGTTTTGTCATTAATAAAATTTATAAAGTAATATAGTTTAAATAAAAAATCAAAATTAAATTAGTTAGCAGTTGAAGTGAATGAAGTTTTTTCAATGAGTATTGGGAACAAGTTATCAGCTATCAATTGAGATATTTTACCAAATATTTTATATTTAAAAACAAAGAAGTTAAGGATATTTTTTGTAAGATTGAATTTTTTTTTTTTTAGCAAAAAGAAATCCAATGTTATCAGCAACTGTTCTCTTTGTACAGTAAAAACTGAGTCTTCATCAACTTCGACTTTTCAATGTTTTGTATTTACTTAATTGGTTTGTGTGTTTTTTCCTACTTGATTAATGCACATTTATCTGTTTTGTTTTTCCTTTTTTTTTTTCCGTGAATTTAACTTTCTTAAATTAGAGAGAAAAGAAGAAAGAATGAGATAAAATCTGAACTATATTACTCCTTTTAAGTTGTCATTTTCAATTCACACTATTTTAGTATGAAAATTGCAGATAAGACAAAAATGATATTATTCGTTACTTTCCAGCACTAATTTTTTTACTGATGTAGACTACAGTAAATTTTTATTTTTAGTATTACTAAACTATCTAAATTATACTCTTGGAGCTATTTCAAACCATAAAAAGATTTTCGCAATTAATAAACTAAATTAGACTCCTCCTAATCAATAAAACTTAGTGATTGCTTATATAAATTTATTTTGTCAGTTCTCTATTTAATAAAACATTATCAAGTTGATGAATGGTCCAATATTACATAGCATGAACAGTTATAGCGTTGGTGCTTTTTAATTTCCATGGTGGGATGACTGTAGCCTCTGTTCTATCCTTGATAAACCTCTTCTAAGATTTTATTTTTCTTTTCTTTTTTTTTCTTTTCTAAATATGCTTCCCCTTATTTATATATTTGAAGTAGAGCATATATATAAATATTATATTGCATCATTATTTTAACTTTATTCCACTGACACTGTCGACACTACAAATCACAAGATGATTGCGATGGTTGCCATTATGTTTCAAGAATGCCACTGTATGCATAAAAAAGTTGTCACAGCCTTTATATATGATATGAGAAGCATTTGTCAGTTTCTGAAGCATCATCACATAAAATTCAAAATATAATTGTAAATTATTATTTTTATATAAAAATATACAAAAATGACATACATTATATTAGATCCATCACATGAAATGAACGCTCATCATGATCACGTTTAGAAATACATTATATTATATTTGAAGATGATAAATCTGAATATTTTTTTTAGGCATAGTTGTACAGTAGTGAATACATACGCCTTGAAATTTAATCAATACAACAAATATTATATTCAAAAGTAGTTTTTAAAATTTTAAAAAAAATTAAAAATACAAAATTTTTTTCGAAAAATATTTTTTCCAAACGAAATACCAAACATGATCATAATAAATTTTCAATAAAAATAAATTATTACCTCATTATCATAATAAAAATATAATAAGTTAACATTATTATTATTATTATTATTATTATTATTATTTAAGTAGCAAAAAATATAATTTTAACTATTTAATACTAAAATTTTATATACCAAAAATATTTAATTTTCTACTTATATTTACTTTAAAAATTTTATTTTTCAAAATTTATCTACCTACTAATTTATCTTAATATTTTTTATCATTTATTTGAATAAAAAATTGTCTGCTAATATTATCTAATTTCTACATATATATCATATTAAAATACAATATATATCATAAAACATTTAATAGTAATATTTTAAAAATAAATAATATATTTATTAAATATTTTAAATAAGTACGAAATACTAACATTTAATATTAGGTTGCTAAAGTAAGTAAGAAAGAAATGATTTCTAAGAAATTAATAAAAAATGAAATTTGTGTAAGTGAATCGAACTAGAGGGAGGAAATGAGAGTAATTTAGAGGAAAAATATGAAGTTGAGAATTTTTTATTAAGAGAAAATGTGTTTATATTTGAGTTGGATGATCATTGATTAGACTGAAGAATTTAGCAAAATAGTTCAAATGATTAAATTCCAATGCCTCACAGTCCATCTCTTTCCTTTGAGTGAATGTAAAAGCTTTTTTTTTTTCACACCACTGTTTTCTTGAGCAAAAGCTTGGCGTTTTGTTTTATTTATTACCGACGCACTGTACTTTTTGACTATAGTAGTTTGATGTATTTCGATTTTGTTCTGGGAATTTTTTTAAATACGATACCAAAAATGGAAATAATATCCTGGCATATCTTGCTTTTGTCTTTTTTTTTATCGGCTGACCACGTTTAAGATATTTTAGGCGGGTTGTGTAGGAGAACTCTTCAACGTTTTGTTTTATTTACTATTGGCGCAATGTACTTTTTGACTACAGTAGTTTGATGTATTTCGATTTCATTTTGGAAATTTTTTTAAACAGGGTACCAAAAATGGAAATAATATCCTGGCATATCTTGCTTCTGTCTTTCTTTTTATTGACTGACCATGTTTAAGATATTTTAGGCGGGTTGTATAGGAGAACTCTTCAGTATTTTCTCCAACAAAGTATTCGTTTGAAAACCGGGAATTTATTAACCTGTTTTTATTTTCCTTTATCTTATCACATTTAAGTGATGAAGAATGTAATTAGAGCCAAAGTGAAGTATACAGCTGTAAATAAAGGAAAATGAAGCAAGCAAGATCCAATATCAAATACATATACATCATTGCTCATTATTGATTTGGAAATGCAGGTTGCTCTTGATGGAAAATCGCTGAGAAATAAAAATAATCAAGACAACCCGGACAAATACAATGTTGGCTTTTCGTTTGTCCACAAGAATTTATTAAGGATGTATCTGATGGATAAAAAAACAAAAAATATTTTGTTTGAGCCATTTGATCATTCATTTATTCATTGGCTAGACCAGCAAAGCGAAAATCAGGTTGAAAATTCGGCTTGTCCACATCATCTTGGAGTTGAAGTAGAGCCTATATGTTCTTGATAAATACATGAGTATAATAAAAGTCTATTGTGATGTTTTTAGTTGATTTGCATGCTTATGGTGATGCTATTTGTGTTTTTTTTTCCAGAACATCACTTAGTGATTGATAAAGATGAGCTCAAATTCTGGAAGCTCATGTTTCGGGATATTACAGAAGAAGCTAGAGCTGCAGATTATCATTGTTTGTATTTTGTGATGCAAAGATTTTTCTCTGATTATCAAACTACAATGCCAAAGGACATGCGACACTTCGTTAAGCTGCTTCGTTAAACTGTTTCTGATGGGTAATGTACTCTATATCCACATAAAAGATCATAAATTTTTTATTCAGTATTGTCAGTTGAAATTAATCCAAAACTTAGGGCAGTGTATGCACCTTGTGCAAGCTTAAAATATAAGAATGAGCAAACTAGGAACACTCATCGTGACCACGATTAGAAATACATTATATTAGACCTGAGCATGATAAACTTGAATATCCTTTTTTTTAAGCATAGTTGTAGCCTTAAAAGTAGTGAATACATATTTAATCTTTGTAAGTTTGATAAATTTACATTCTGCTAATGATCAAGTTTTGTGCATATTATGATTTATTATAATTCTTTTTAGATTGTAAGAGCGCTGCAAAAAAGAAAATAGTTTAAAAAGTTTCAGAAATCTGGATGTTTATGTAGAAGACAAGCTGAAGCCGGCTAATTTCAGTTTTATAAGCTCGTATAAATGACTTGCATCAAAATCAACTTTGAATTAACAGAAGTTAACATCTCTCTCTATTTTGATTGGTTGGAGGTTTTGCATACTTATAGAGATTTCTTCGGCACAGAATATTTTTGACCAACTATACCCTCTTTCTCTCTCCTCTTTTGAACACAACATAATTAATTTTTATCTTCTCAATCAAACCATCTGTCCCATCAAACTAGTCAGGAAAAGGATCACAACACAAAAAGGGGAAGGGAAAGCAAAGTAATTATTACTTGTATGAAAATGATTATTTATAGTTAAATAGAATTATTTTAAGAAAAACGATGTATTGGATATTTACGAAAACTATTTATATTTTTTTTTTTAGTTTTTAACAAAATTCTAAATTTAATTTAACTTTAGTTTTGGGTACTGATTTTTTTTCAATTTACTTTTATGAAATAGTTGTTTTTTTCATGCATGGTTAATTTTTAAATTGTACCTTAAATATACTATTTAAAAATTAATAACAATTAATTTTATAGAAAAAATTATAAATAAATAATAATTCGATATGTCTATGTAATTAAGAGTTATTATATAAAAATTATAACACAATTAAATTATTAATTAATTACTAGTTATATAACGAAAAATTGTTAATTTCTATTTAACGAATAAATAAAATTTATAAATTGAATTAAGAATTTGAATTAATTAGTTAAAATATTAATTAAATCAAATAATATTCATTTGCATTTGATATAATAATTTTTCACAAATAAATGATAAAATATTATGAGAATAGTTTTTTGTTTAGCAATTGAAAATATACAAATAAATTGTGATAATAATAATAATAATCAATCAATCAAATCCCACAATGCTTATTTCTTCAAATTTGTGATCTAAATTATTTCTATTGTCTAGCATCAATTCTTCGAGCAATTTAATTAAATACCTCCCATAAATTTTACTGTAAATTCCATTTTTATTAATCTTAAGTAAAAATTATTATTATTATTACAACTTGAGGTTTTCCACTAAAAATCTAACTATAATTAATTATATTTAATTCAATAATCATAATAAAAATTGGAAAATATATAGACTTTGATGGGTATCGATTATTGAGTATGAAATATACTTTAATTAAATCCCTCACCAAAATTTTACAATAAGTTTCATTTTTATTAATCTTAAGTAAAAATTATTTATTATTATTATTATTAGTTGATTAATTAATTATATTTAATTCAATAATCATAATAAAATTTCAATAATTGTTACAACATACTATTTCTATATTTTTATTACTACCATCACAAATACTAATTATTATTAATTAATTTTATAATAAATTTTTAATTTTTTTATCTAACTAAAAATATTACAACAACAACTATATTTAATCACCAAAATAAATATTATACTCATAAAGTTAATAAATAACAAAAGATAATAAATATCATACCAAAATTATACAATTGAAATTACTAACATTTGTGTATTGTTAAAATCATTTACTTTTTCAACTTTATCTCACAATCACAATGTCCTATAAACATATAAGAATAAATATTTGTTTATAATATATAGGGGGTGTTTGTGATTACGGTTAAGTATTCTAAAATCAAGTTTTCAAATTTTTTGATTTAATTGATTGATTTTTTTAATTTTTTATAAACTGTTTTTTTAAATATATTTTTGGAAAAAATATCTATTTATCTGTTTCTATCAAAAGTAGTTTTCCAAACTTAAAAAAAATTAAAAATACAAAATTTTTTCGAAAAATATTTTTTCCAAACTAAATACCAAACATGATCATAATAAATTTTCAATGAAAATAAATTATTACCTCATTATCATAATAAAAATATAATAAGTTAACATTATTATTATTATTATTATTATTATTTAAGTAGCAAAAAATATGATTTTAACTATTTAGTACTAAAATTTTATATACCAAAAATATTTAATTTTCAACGTATATTTAGTTTAAAAATTTTATTTTTCAAAATTTATCTACCTACTAATTTATCTTAATATTTTTTACCATTTATCTGAATAAAAAAATTGTCTGCTAATATTAACTAATTTCTACATATATATCGTATTAAAATACCATATATATCATAAAACATTTAATAGTAATATTTTAAAAATAAATAATATATTTAATAAATATTTTAAATAAGTACGAGATACTAACCTTTAATATTAGATTGCTAAAGTAAGAAAGAAAGAAATGATCTCTAAGAAATTAACAAAAAAGGAAATTTGTGTAAGTGAATCGAACTAGAAGGAGGAAATGTGAGTAATTTAGAGGAAAAATATGAAATTGAGAATTTTTTTATTAAGAGAAAGTGTGTTTATATTTGAGTTGGATGATTAACAGGATTAAATGTACTGATTAGACTGAAGAATTTGGCAAAATAGTTCAAAGGATTAAATTTCAATGCCTAATGGTCCATCTCTTTCCCTAGAGTGAATGTAAAAGCTTTTGTTTTTTTTTTCACCACTGTTTTCCAAAGCAAAAGCTAGGCATTTTGTTTTATTCACTACTGGCGCACTGTACTTTTTGCTACAGTAGTTTGATGTATTTCGATTTCGTTCTAGAAATTTTTTTAAACAGGATACCAAAAATGGAAATAATATCTGACATATCTTGCTTCTGTCTTTCTTTTTATTGGCTGACCACGTTTAAGATATTTTAGGCGGATTATGTAGGAAAACCTTTCAGCATTTTCTCCAACAAAGTATTCTTTTGAAAATCGGGAATTTATTAACCATAAGCATGCAAATCAATTAAAAACGTCACAATAGACTTTATTATGCTTCTGTATTTATTAGGAACATAAAATGCATGCTTAGGCTTTACTTCAACTCCAAGATGATGTGCAAAGCCGAATTTTCAACCGGATTTTCGCTTTGCTGGTCTAGCAAATAAATAAATGAATGATCAAATGGCTCAAACAAAATATTTTTTATTTTTTTATACATCAAATACATCCTTAATAAATTCTTGTGGACAAACGAAAAGCCAATATTGTATTTGTCTGGGTTGTCTCTATTATTCTTATTTCTCAGCGATTTTCTATCAAGAACAATATGCGTTTTCGGATCAATAATAAGCAACAATGTATATGTATTTGATATTGGGTCTTGTTTGCTTCCTTTTCCTTTATCCACAGCTGTATACTTCACTTTGGCTCTAATTACATTCTCCATCGCTCAAATGTGAGAAAATGAAGAAAAATAAAAACAGGTTAATAAATTTCCGGTTTTCAAAAGAATATTTTGTTGGAGAAAATGCTGAAAAGTTCTCCTACACAACCTGTCTTTCTTTTTATTGGCTGACCATGTTTAAGATATTTTAGGCGGGTTGTGTAGGAGAACTCTTCAACATTTTCTCCAAGTATTATTTTGAAAACTGGAAATTTATTAACCTGTTTTTATTTTCCTTCATCTTATTACATTTGAGATATGGAGAATGTAATTAGAGCCAAAGTGAAGTATATAGCTGTGGATAAAGGAAAAGGAAGCAAGCAAGACCCAATATCAAATACATATACATGGTCGCTTATTATTGATCCGGAAACACAGGTTGTTCTTGATGGAAAATCGCTGAGAAATAAGAATAATCGAGACAACCCAGACAAATACAATGTTGGCTTTTTGTTTGTCCACAAGAATTTATTAAGGATGTATCTGATGGATAAAAAAATAAAAAATATTTTGATTGAGCCATTTGATCATTCATTTATTCATTGGCTAGACCAGCAAAGCGAAAATTCGGTTGAAAATTCGGCTTTTCCACATCATCTTGTAGTTGAAGTAGAGCCTGAGCATGCATTTTATGTTTCTGATAAATACAGGAGCATAATAAAGTCTATTGTGACGTTTTTAGTTGATTTGCATGCTTATGGTTATGCTACTTTTTTTTGTAGAATATCACTTAGTGATTGATAAGAATGAGCTCAAATTCTGGAAGCTCACATTTCGGGATATTACAGAAGAAGCTAGAGCTGCAGATTATCATTATTTGTATTTTGTGCTGCAAATATTTTTCTCTGATTATCAAACTACAATGCCAAAAGACATGCGACACTTTGTTAAGCTGCTTCGTCAAACTGTTTCTGATGGGTAATGTAGTCTATATCCACATAAAAGATCATAAATTTTTTATTCAGTGTTGTTAGTTGAAATTAATCCAAAACTTAGGGTAGTGTATGCACCTTGTGCAAGCTTAAAATATAAACTTGAACAAACTGGGAATGCTCATCGTGATCACGATTAGAAATACATTATATTAGACCTGAGCATGATAAACCTGAATATCCTTTTTTAGGCATAGTTGTAGCCTTAAAAGTAGTGAATACATACCACCTTGAAGTTTAATCTTAGTAAGTTTGATAAATTTATATTATGCTAATGATCAAGTTTTATGCATATTATGATTTATTATAATTCTTTTTATATTTTAAGAGCGCTGCAAAAAAGAAAATATTTTAAAAGGCTTCAGGAATTTGGATGTTTTTGTCGAAGACAAGCTGAAGTCAGCTAATTTCAATTTTATAAGCTCATATAAATGACCTGCATCAAAGTCAACTTTGAATTAACAGAAGTTAACATCTCTCTCTCTCTCCCAATATCAAATGCATATACATCGCCGCTCATTATTGATCCAGAAACGTAGGTTGTTCTTGATGGAAAATCGCTGAAAAATAAAAACAGTCGAGACAATCCAGACAAATACAATGTTGGCTTTTCGTTTGTCCACAAGAATTTATTAGGGATGTATCTGATGGATAAAAAAACAAAAAATATTTTGTTTGAGCCATTTGATCATTCATTTATTCATTGGCTAGACCAGCAAAGCGAAAATCCAGTTGAAAATTCGGATTTTCCACATCATCTTGGAGTTGAAGTAGAGCCTGATAAATACAGGAGCATAATAAAGTCTATTGTGAAGTTTTTAGTTGATCTGCATGCTTATGGTTATGCTACTTGTTTTTTTTAGAATATCACTTAGTAATTGATAAGGATGAGCTCAAATTCTCTATTTAATAAAACATTATCAAGTTGATGAATGGTCCAATAGTACATAGCATGAACAGTTATAGTGTTGGTACTTTTTAATTTCCATGTGGGATGACTGTAGCCTCTGTTCTATCCTTGTTAAACCTCCTATAGGATTTTATTTTCCTTTTCTATTTTATTTTCTTTTCTAAATAAGCTTCCCCCTTATTTATATATTTGAAGTAGAGCATATATATAAATATTATATTGCATCATTATGTTAACTTTATTCCACTGACACTGTCGACACTACAAATCACAAGATTGCGATGGTTGCCATTATGTTTCAAGAATGCCACTGTATGCATAAAAAAGTTGTCACAGCCTTTATATATGATATGAGAAGCATTTGTCATTTTCAGAAGCATCCATCACTTTATTATTGCAAATTTGGAATTTGTAAAAGGCCAGAAAGGTTAAGACAAACAAGTTAGATGCTGCTTTGGTCAGTGAAGAGGGTAATATAAGCAAGAAAGGAAGTTAAAAAAAGAGAAACAGTAAGCTTGATTGGGTTATAACATGTGATGGTATAGTATTGAAGTAATGGATTCTACTCTAGACGAAGTTGAACATACACTCAAAGGGCATCCACACTCAGCATCAATATCGTGTGTGTGAGGTTTTCTGGAAAAAATTAACGGTAATGAGAAGAATGATTGGTCCTATACATGAAAAGCTCATGTATTTGCGTAATAGCAGCATACAAGTAGGATAAGGTTAAATATTTACCGCAATCTATAAAAATTCTTGTTGTTGCTTACAAATGAATGAGCAGGGTTTCTAGCTGAAGTTCAGAAGTGCTTGCTTCTAATCCAAAGCCATAAAATCCTTGGATATATCTAAAGGATAAGTACAAGCTTGAACTTATCTACAAGTAATTAAACTGTACAAGAAACGAATTTTGAAAAGCATCAACTGAATAACATATTAAAGTTAATGAAGACGCTAATTTGGAAAACAAGTTAATCTTAACAACATATAGAAAATAAACAAAGTGAAATAAATGCGAGCAGGATGAGAATGAGCATGCTGAAGAAAACAGAAGAGCACCGCAACCAGATATGTTCAACCTTTGAAAGTATATGACAAGGAGAGAAGCAGAAAGAATATGAGCCAACTTATGATAGTAATTAGTAATGCAAGATTAAGCATGATAGTGCCTCACTATAAATTCAACTGCAATTACATAATCCTAAACATGAAACCATTTAACCCCAACTACATAATCAGAAAGCATGAATAAAACGTCACTATCGCTGCCGAAGACTTCTAAAAGTGGAAAAGCTCCAGTAAATATATAAGAAAAGCAAAATTGTAAAGAATGATCTTGTATTGGCTTTCATATCATAATTCCATGCTAGAGAAATGGATATTGTCAACCTATATAGTACGGACATGGATTTAGACATGGATACAGATACTAGAAAATGATATTTATAAAAAATATAAGACACAAATACGTGGAAAAAACGTGTAAATATTAAAAATATAGGGGTAAAATTATAAATAATAAAATTCAAAATATAATTGCAAATTATTATTTTTATATAAAAATATATAAAAATAACCTACAATCATATATATTGATATCACATTGACGTTTTAGATTTTCTAGAAGAAAAAACACATTGCATCCAGAAAGTTTCACGTCGGAATTGAAAACGTATTAAAAACGCAATACGCTACGCAGTTGGAGTATTCGTACTTCATAGGTACCAATACGACAAGTCATCAGATGCTTCTCATGCCCCAAGAATTAAGAGGTAATGTAATTTCACCTTTTTAAAAATAAACACGACATCCCACATAAAACGAATCAAACAGAATAACTTAATTGATAATCAATCCTCTCCATTAATTATTAGATGAATTAAAAAGGTGCATGCAAAATTCAAAAACAAAAAAACCTTCTCACTTAGTCTCATCGTGTAGTTCTAATTTGAACCTTTTTCTTTGCCTTCACCACCAACAGCATCAGTCACTAGAGCCATTGGTCTTTGATCAATCACCTCATCAATAATCCCAAACTCCCTTGCTTCTTCTGGGGTCATAAAATAATCTCTATCCATGTTCTTCTGAATTACATCAATTGTCTGCCCCGTATGCTTTGAGTATAACTGATTCAGCGAATCCCAAACACGAACTATCTGCTTTGTGTGAATAGTCATATCCTTGGCCTGCCCACTGTACCCACCGGATGGCTGGTGAATCATAATTGTTGCATTAGGAAGCGACTTTCTCTCACCCTTTGTGCCCGCAGCCAAAAGAAGAGAAGCCATAGATGCAGCCTGACCCAAACAGATGGTATTGATCGGAGACTTTATATACTGCATGGTATCATAAATAGCAAGACCTGCATAAAACAGTACGACAACAGCGTTGCAGGAAATCATTTAGATCAGATACTCCAAATGCCTAAGATAAATAGTCCAGATAAAATCACATTAAGACTACATTCAATTGGCACAATACCACATCATATAGTAACAATATCTATCATGATAAAGAAGTTAAAAATATATGTACAATCCTGGTGGTATTTCAGGACTTCAAGTTACAATGTCTAGACCAGAAAACGTGATGAATCGTAAGGATATCCATTCAGGTTTAAATTAAAAAATAATTTCAGTAACCGAACAAGTATAAATATTCAGCTGCATCTAAACTAGAACCAAATTTGTGAAACATGAGCATTGAGCAGTGTAAACATTACTGCACAAATGTTTTAGACTTTTAGTCACCAACAACTTACTAACCGCATCTCATCACACAACTGCTACTAATTGTTAAGATGGAATGTTCAATATGGCGTCCTTTGCTCAAGAAACTAGGATTTCTCCAATCCCGGATCCCATTTCTAATCCATGATGATGCTAAAACTTTCAGCGTTCATATACTCAATTGGCAAGCTATCGACAACCGCAATGCTTTAAAATAAAGCAGGCAAATAACATTTGTTTTCGAAGAAAAAAAAATCAATTAATCATAATTCAATCATAAAAACTACTGCTTTACCAATAAAATTAGAAATGAGAACGCCTTTTATAAAACGGTTCCAAACAGTGCATACAGGCAAAAGTGAAAAACAATGACATCCGGAAGAATTCGAGAAAACGAATTAAAATTAAAAATGAGAAAAAAAAAAAAAAGGGTTCATGATTACTGGAGCAGAAAGCAGAAGAATTTAAGAAAACCCACTAAATTAAGAAGAAAGAAAACAAGGGTTTATGATTACTGGACCAGCAGTGACATGACCGCCAGGGGAATTGAGGTACATGTGAATAGGCTTGGAAGGGCTCTCCGACTCGAGGAAGAGAAGCTGAGCAACAACCACATGGGCTGTGTCGTCGTTAATAGGACCATTGATGCAAACAATTCGCTCTTTTAAAAGCCTGGAGAAGATATCATAAGCTCTCTCTCCACGAGACGAGTGCTCTATCACCATCGGAATCACACTGTAAGCACGAGTGTTCCTAACCGAAGGGTTCGACGACCGCAGGGAAATGTTGCCGCCTGTGGCGGTGGTGAAGAGTTTGGATCTGGAAATGAGGCCCCTCATGGCGGCAACAGCGGTTGATTTGGGTCTTGCCAAACGGAGATTAAGAGAAGAGTGAAAGGCTAAATTTGGATGCAATTTGGGGATGAACGGTTTTATGGGTTTAACTTGGCAGCCGGGTTTGATTGAGATTGACATAAGGATTTTGTATGATTATTGATTTGATTAATAGAAACACAAATCTGATTTTGGGAGACTTCAAAAGCTGCAATCTGGCCCCTGCAAATTTATGGCTTATTGCTGGAGTTTGCCCCTTTTTGTCGGGAAAGTTTTGGTTACCTTTTTATTCTTTCAAATTGTACCGAACTATCTACAATCATAAGTTCAATTAAGATTTTAAATCTAACCGATTCTAAGATTTTGATATAGATTTGATCAGATTGATTTCAATTCAATTCAGGATCCAAACCGGTCAATTATTCTTTTTTTTTTTTTTTCTCTCTTTATTAGAGATAGACAACCATATGGGGAGTTCCAATTCGATTGAGTGTTCCAAAGGGGATGGTGTTTTTTCACCATATGTATGTTTTCCTGCAAATTCAAAGTATTTTACGGCGGGAACGCCATAAATATATATAAAAATATTCTCAATTGATCAATTATGAATACACATTAAGACTAACTATATTCGTGCCGATTAAAACCACCAAAGTGACAAAACATTCTTTTATGAGTTTTAAAATAGTTGCATATTCATCAATGACGGAGCTGCATTCATTTGTTTCTTTAATTTTTTAAAATATATATAATAATATATAAATTTATATTATTTGTTAAAATTTACTCCTCCATAAAAGATATTAAAAGCTTATTTTTACACCATATACTTATGTTTCTGGTTATTTGCGCCCCTACATAAATTTTTAATTTTTTGCTCCTCTAATTTAACAGTTCTGGCTCCGTCACTAATACTCATGGCTCAAATTCGAGACATCTGTTTAAGTTAAAAAATACATATGTCATTTTATTTACAATCTTATATATATTGTTTAGATTTTGTTTATATTATTTAGTATGCTATTTAGATTTTATATTATTTTTATTTTTATTAATTATTAATTTTCTATTCTAATATATCTTGTCAGGCATAATGATACATCAACAGTAATGAACGATTCATATCACAAAATATGCATCCAACGGTTGAAATGCACATATAATGAATAGTTCAAATCATATATATAGACATTTCTTGATTGATATGCAGGCGTACCGATACGTCGACTTACCATAGAAGGACTCAGATATTTATATTCTATTATTTAATTCTAATTTAAAATTTTAAAAGTTAAAAACTAAATTATTTTTATAAATATATAATTTTCAAGTAATTAAAGTGTCAAATTGCCCCCTTAATTTTTTTTTTGGCAATAATTAATTTATTTCAAATTATGTTTTAATTATAATTAGTTAAAATTTTAATATTTATTGTCAATTTTATCCTATTTAATTTTTTTATTTTTTCTAAAAATATATATTATTATTAATTTTTCTTGCAATATACAACTAAACTTAAAACTGAATTTAAAGTCAATATGAAAATAATAAAAATAGAGAACAATTTTTATATTGAAATAACATAAATTTCTTTATAATTACAGTCAATATAAAAATAATAAGAATAAAAAATTTTAACATTGAAATAAAGTAAATATATTATAAAACTAGCTAGTTACCCTCGCGTTGAATAGGACTAAAAAATCAGAATAATAAAATAAATACATAGCATATACATATAATAATATTTAACCAATAAATAAGTACTATATTTGTTAATAGAAATATCGGTATAATGCAAATATTTTAACATGATGTTATTGCTAATTTATTTATAATACATTGTTAAAATTACATGGAACATATAAATTGACGATTAATTATGAGAAAAACGTGTAGTTGTTTGTGAACTTATAATAATGGTTGTAAAAATTGGACCGATTCGGCCAGTTCAATTGGGAACCGGCTTTTAGGCCGGACAGTTTTTATCTCTAAAACAGGGAGAGAAATAACCCGGTGAAAAAACCGGCGACCTGGTTAGCTCAACCAGTAATCCGGCCAGTTCAACTGGTTTTTCTTTATTTTTTTTTAATTTTTTGTAAAAAAAATTTAATTATTAAATTTGGTCCAATTTAGCCAATTCAACTAGTTCAACCAGAAAATTGACCTTAAAACTAGATGAATTAACTATAAACTAATCAAAATGGTCAAAATAAACATGTTTTTAAACAATTAACCTATTATTATTTATAAAATGATATGTTATCTTTATTATTACTTTTTTTGATGTGAGATTGTTCACTCATTTTTACATTTTTTTCTTACTTCTTTTTTATATTATTTTTCTTTTACAATTTTAAAAATTTAACTTATTGTATTTTCAAGTTATAAATTACATTTACATTTAATAAGTAATTAAATATTTAGTTATACAAATATATGAAATATGATTTAAAAAAAAGAATATTAGACATGTTATATTATTCTTGTACACTAAAAAAAATTTCTAACTTATTCTTTATTTTTATTATGTATGAGACATATTATATTTTATTATATATGGAACATGTTATATTTTATTAAAATACTACGTAGGCCGGTTCGACCTTAAACCTGTGATCCGCAGGCTTTTCCGATTCATTGACCGGACTGGTTTTTACAAGCTTACTTATAATAATAATAAATTTTTGTCCTTATCTTTTAAGAACAGAAATTTAGAATCAATAATTTTTTTTTCTTTATTTGATGAAGCATACTATAATCTGTACAAAAAAAAAAATTATATATATAGTATATAACTTGCAATTTTTTTTACATATAAATTAAAGTAAAATATTAAATATAGAAAAGCTGAAGATTGAAATTAGGGTTTAAGAGGCTTAACTTTGAGAGAAAATGCTCCAGCCCCCACTTTCATACGGTGACGTTTTGTTTAGTGTGCTGAAAATGGATAAACCAACTCTAACGGCATCGTTTTCTATAGTATGTTGGAAATGGACAAACCAACTCTAAACGGGTATGGTTTTGCACAATTGATATAAGGGCATAAAAGAAAATACACTGTATTTTCAACATGCTCTTTATTATACAGATAAATTGGGACATCATCTCAAAATCAAGGATTCCCTCCCCGATCGAGGTCGGAAATGGAACTCTTAACTTTTCCCGTCTAAAAGTTTGATGGGATGATATTTTTCAAGGCAGGAATGGGGAATAGTGCAATGCACTTAGGTTTGGCAATGAAGCTTGAATTTTCTGTTTTTTGTGGGACTTTGTCCTGAGTAGGACAGAAATTCCTCAGCTCACTCTTTAATGGGAATGGAAATGGAGGCAATTCCTTCCCTGTTGAATGGGGCAGAACAGGAATGTTGAATGGGGCATGGGGCAGGACAGGAAATGATAGAATATTCCCCGCCCCACATGGATCTCCATCCCCGATCTACGAATCTGATAATTATAAATATTATACAATAAAATCTAATATATATATATATGGGTGCCAACGATATTTCAATTATATAAATTGTAACAACAAAATACCTTTAAAGATTATTTGTAACCCAAAAGTATCACAATTATGTAAATTGTAACAACTCAGTTCCTCAAAGATTATTTGTAACACAAACGTATCTCAACATTTATTTTGTAACTAAATAATACTTATGTTTTCAATTATTAGAACTCGTTTAGTATTGTATTTGGAAAAAACGTTTTTCGTAAAAAAATTTTGTATTTTTAACTTTTTTGAGTTTTGAAAATTATTTTTGATAAACACATACAAATAGATGTTTTTTCCAGAAATATATTTGAAAAAAATAATAATTTATAAAAAATTAAAAAAATAGTCAATTAAATAAAAAAAATTCAAAATTTGCTTTTGAAACACTCAGCAACACTTTCAAACACTCCTTTCAAGTTTCTTTAATAGAAGTATGACATGAAATATCCAGATAAATTTTAATAAAAACAAAATTAGTTGTAATACTCAGTTAATAAAGTTGAAATTTATCTGATGTAGATATTATAGCTAATTTTATTTTTATTAAAATTTATCTGATGTGGATATCTTATATCATATTTATGTTAGAGAAACTAATAGTTAAAGAAGAAAGTACTATTTAGTTACAAAATAAAAGTTGAGATATTTTTGTATTAGAAAATAAAAATTGAGATATTTTTATATTATAAATAATATGAGATATTGAGTTGTTACGATTTACATAATTTAAGTATCGTGAGTGATATATATATATATATATGTAATGTATCTTTTATATTATATAAAATTTAAAAACACTTGAAAAATTAATATTAAAAATTAAAAAAATCAAAGTATATAAGAGTATTTCCTATATAATATTTAGAATAAAAAAAGTGTTATTTTTTGTTAAAGGCTCAAATAAATTATGGGATCAATATAATCAATACTATATAAAAAATTTGTATTTAATATTGTTAAATTAATAAGAGTTGAATTACTAATTAACTTAATTTAAATATAAATTATCCTTCTTTTAAACTTATTTATAAATAGAAATCTATAAAAATTATAGTATATAAAATTCAGAATAAATTAAATTTATTAATGATAAACTATTATATAAGTAATTTATTTTATTACAAAATTATATTTTAAATATTCTTTAGAAATACACAATTTTATTGCATAAATTTCAATTTATTTCAAATTAATTTTTTTAACTTAAAAAATATTCAACAAGGACAAGAAAACACCGTGGAAATGGAAATGAGGTTGAATATGTTCCTATTAGTATGACGAGGATGGAAACAATAATTCTCAACTACAGTGGGGATGAGGATTATCCACTTTGAATCCACCCTATTGTAAATCCTATTTTCTATTGGTTACAAAAACCCCTCTACAATTTTACTTGGGCAAGGTTTGAAGTGAGATTTTGAAATTTATTAATTTTATAAAATTTATAATTAAAAATATGAGTGGTAAAGATCATAGATTTTAAAAATTATATTATTTAATTCGACTATAAAATTTATAAAATTAATGATATAATTTATCTTATATTTATATTTTATTAAATGAACATCATTAATGAATTTAACAATTAATTTCTATTTTTTTCCTTTACTTACACAGTTTATTTGAAATGCTAAAAAAACAACTAAAATTTTTTTTATAGTTGTTTGTTAACTTAGATTTTTTTAATAAAATTATTTTTATACTTAAAATTACTAATATAAAAGAAAATATAATATAATTGCTGGGTCTACTTTCCACTGTCAATAACACAAAGAAATTAGAGTGTTTAGAATTAATTTCGAATATCATAAAAACAGATTTTAAATTTTTTTTATTTATTTGATTGATTTTTTAATTTTTTATAAATCTATTTTTTAAAAAATATTTATTTACATATTTCTACCAAAAATAATTTTTAAAATTAAAAAAAATTAAAAATATAAATTTTTTGCAGAAAAGTTTTTTTTTAAAAAACTCAATCCCAGTTTGCTTTTTCTAGGCACAAAAAAAAAATGCAAAATATGTTAAATTGGTACGGTAAATGAGTTTGAACCATCTAATAAATTTTCCTAAATTTCCATATTAGAAAGAAAATTTTCAAAACACAAATAAAGTGTAAATGATTATAAAAGCATCTCCTCCAATAGTGCACTTTAATTTGAAAAATATTTTTAATAGAATAAAAAATATATTAGAATATCTTTTATCATAAACAATACTTTTCATCTCTCCTTATTATATTATAAAAAATTCACTTCTTATTTTAATTTGCTTTAAAAATTATATGCACTCCAATAATACTTCTTATCTCACTCTATATTTTAAATTTTTATTAATAAAACTATCTAAAAAAAATAAAGATAGAATAAGAGACAAAAAAAATAAAAAAAATTATAAAATATTACTTAAAAGCTCTGATTAGCTCTTAAATTTGAGAAAAAAGAACGTAAATTTTAAAAAATGAAATAGATAATAAAAAAAATAAAAAAGTTATTGGAAGACATAAGACTTTCTAAATTTAAAAAAATAGAAAAACCATTGCCGATACTCTTATAAGTCAAATAAATTCTTTATATTTTTATTCTTCATTTTGTTTTATCTCATGCAAGTTAATATTTATCAAAAATAAAAAAAAAAGTACATGAATTTTATTATAAAAAAAGAAAAAAAAATTAACAAACTAATAAAAAAAAAATTAACAAATTAATGAAAAAATAGAAAATATATCGAAAATGAAGACACATTAATTACCATTAAAATGAAGTTTACCACTTTAGATATAGAGATTCAAACTTACTCTTTACTTTAAATTTTAAAGATATAAAATCTATCAAAAACTTTTTTTATAAAACAGTTCTTTAAAAAAAACATAGCACATATAGAGAGCCCACGCTCTAAGTGCACATGGAGCATCTCAAACCTACAATTTCCTAGGTAGTCAATAAGTGCATCAAACAGTGTTCAAAGCACTGTGCATTCGAACCCAAAGCACACCTAACCGTAAATTTGATCCCAATTAAATAAATACAGAACCTAAAATAAGAATTAAATTTCAATAGAAATTATGTTTTGCAACTGACTACAGTGAAATTAGTCATCATTTAACCCTGCAATAAACATATGGGCATTTGAGACATATCATACAACATATATATTGTGTTAATTACTTCAATTTAAGTAAAATTTTCTCATCTTTAGACTCAACAATGAACCACATGTCGACAAAACCATGTATTGAAAACTGCAGATGTTTTGGCAACGCAAAATGCAACAACGAACAAGCATAAGCTCCCTGTATTCTTGCACCAGGAAAATTTGAACAATTTTAAACAAGATTTTGTCTAGCAGGAAAATACACATTCAACAAGCATTTCAAACAACAATAATAATTTTCTTTGGATGGTGTTTCACGGCCTGGCAAAGGAAAACAAGCACCGTTCTCCCAACAATGGACCAAAATATGGGAACCACAATGGAACCTGAAAAGGATCGTAACCATTTTATCTGGATCCCAGCAAACAATGCCATACAGGTAATGCAGAACCAATGCAAGACAAGAACGTCTACCCAAGGAATACGGAACAGATCTATATGAGAACAAAACAACAGACAGCAGTTGCAGAACTCATCAAGAGCTTCCAGACAACCTATCAAGTGTTTACGAAGAATGGAACTCTTTAACCTCTTCCATCCATACGCCATGTAGAATATCAGTGAGGCCTATTTTCAACAAAATTGTAGAGAGCTTGTGGCAGTCCAAAAGACTTTCACTATTTTAAATTTTAAAGAAAAGATTGTCCCAGTTAGCAACAAAGAAACCCAATCATGCATCCAAAAAGGCCATATATAGTCACGTATCCTGCCAAAAGGTTAATAATATTAATAGGGAACAAACCATAAATTAACAACTAGCATGCATCCAGTATAAGGAAAAAAGAATTACCCGATCACATCCAATATAACAAGACACTGAAAACAGGGTAACCCAAATGATCATTTATGTATCAGACAGCTTCAGTTCCTGAGTAACAAGAGGCATACTCCCAATGGTAGAACATTCAATTAGACCTCCAAATGCCCATCCAAAAGCAAACCACCTCTTGCAATTGTAATTTGCTAGGCGAGGTGGCAAAAATGATATCAAAGTTGTTTATGCATAAAAGTGACAAGAAACCCAGCAGCAGTAATGGCATTTGAAGAGAATTAGAACCAACTCGAATGAGCATGTCAAGCAAGCATAAGATCTATCAGACCAAAACCTGAAGTCATCAAAATTTAGGAACACAAAACAGCATAATATTTTGTGCCTAGTTTAGCACACTGATTGATCCAGCAAGAGAACAACGAAATTATAACGTCCCTTAACAAACATAAAACAAAAACCTTCAACAATTCACAGACAAGCACCAATGTTTCCACTTCGCCAACTGCATGAGGGCAGAAGATACTCCTCTAATTGACCAGAACATACAGAGTTCAGCATTAGGTGGCATACCACAATCAAAAGTACTTCTATCCGGAACGAAAACCTCCTAAACCACGGCGTTCATATGGTCCAGAACGGTCACGATTGTATCTATCAGTTCCTGGACCTCCACGGCTGCCAGCATCCCTGTTACGCCCACCAAATCGATCTCCAGTTCGATCTGGACCATAATGACCACCACCACCACTGCCAACACTGTACCTCTCATCTCTGCCCCCATATCGGCCACTTTTTGCCCCTCCTTCACTTGGACACTCCCTAGCAAAATGTCCAGGCTTACCACACTTAAAGCATTCTCCACCGCTAGAGGGACGTCTACCTCCATGGTCACGGTTCTCACGATCACGCCCTCGGTCACGGTCACGGTTGCGATCACTATCATAATCTCTGCCTGAGCCTTGCTGAGGCTGGGCTTTATCAACAGTAATAGTTCTCCCATCTAAGTCCATTCCGTTCATTGCATCAATAGCATCTTCCATTGCTTTCTTCTCATCAAAAGTGACAAACCCGAATCCACGAGAGCGTCCAGAGAACTTGTCCACTACTACCTAAATCAGGTAAAAACTGTTAAGAAATCCCATGCTACATCTCATCTCATCCTATTACATGTTCATTAGAACATAGCTTTGAAAAGACATTACCTCTCTACTTATAATATCAACAAGTTCTCAAGGTGGGAGATTATATTTGAAACGCACACTTTGAAAATAACTCATTATTTCATTTTAGGCATACTTTCCCTCAAACTGTAGGAGCAGAAAATGACTCCAAGACTCCATGAAGAAAACAGAACAAAATTAATAATTAAAACTGGGAACTTTCTTGTCCGAGAAATCGGAAAAACTTATTGAAGGATTTACTTTAGCAAAAGAACAGACGGTGAGAAGAATTGATAACCTTTGCCTCAAGTAGATGACCAAACTTTTCAAAAGCCTGTTTCAGGCTCCTATCAGATGTAGACCAAGAAAGACCACCAATAAAACAACGGTACTCCACCTCCTCTGACATATCCTAAATTTAACAGAGAGGGAAAAAAAATGAAAGAAGAAACTTCAAAATTAATAGAAAAATAAAAGAAAAACAAATAATTGCCATATACCCTATTATAACCAGGAAATTGAATTACAATTTAGAAATAAAATAGCAGCAGGAAAATCACTATCGCAGCTTATTCCTGTTTAGATATGGATCTGAAAGTAAAGTAGCATGAGTTCAAGCAAAAAAAAAAAATTCAATTAGTTATGAGATAAAAAGCGAAATTAATATGCAAAAAAAGAAAGAAGAATCGATCCGATAAATTAGAATGCTTTGAGGAAAAAAAAAAAAAAAACCAACACCAACACCACCAACAACAAAAGCATAGCATCATGAAGAATAAACTATGAAATCAGTTTACCACAAATTTCAAAGGAAGCTGCTAAGATGATTTAGTTCCCTTAGCCTGAAAGAAACGCCAAATCAGAGAGAGACGAAGGATGTGTGCCCTAAGTAGCAGAGAAGCATCGCAGTCAACCTGGCAAGCGTCAACAATTATTGAATTAATTTCATTTATGTGGATTTTACTTCTATAGTTCTAAAATTATAGTTTTTTTTCTTTCAATTACTAAAAGTTATTTTCCTTTAAATTTAAGTACGCATAATTGAAAATTTGATATGATAGTTGATATACTATTAGAAATTTGATATAATAGTTGATATATTACTTAAAAATTAGCAGACATAACTTTAATATAATAAAAATATAATTTAATTATTTAAAAAAAAAATAATTTTACAATAATAAAAACAAAATTTACTTACTATAAATAAAATTAACTCCAATTATTGAGATAAATAGCAATTGGCAAATTTTTTAGGATAAATCATATATAGTTCTGCATAGAATATGAGAAAAAATCCACCATAATCGGACGGATCAGGATGAGACACTACGAATCGGAAAAAAATTGACATTCCTATGTCCAAGTCCTTCCCCAATGAACCATAAACCACCGATTTTGGTTCGAAACCGGTGGATTCACAGTTTCGGCATGTTTTTTTATATAAAAAAAATTAAATTTTAAATTTTTCCCCCACCCCCCCCCCTGTTGCCACCTGTCCCCTGACACTCGGCAGACGCTCCCACCTCTCCTTTTCTTCTTTTCTTTCTTTTTTTTTTTTTTTCTTTTCTTTACCTTTCTAAAACAGTAATTTTTAAAAAATTTATTTAAATTTATAATATATAGTCAAATTTTAAAATAAGTAACAAAATCAAAATACTCATCCCAACCTAAAAATAACAACTAATTTTAATGATATTTTAGTCTTTTTAATTTTTCAAAATAATATCTCAATCTATTTCAATTTCATTTCATCAAATTTTCTCTCCCAATTCAATCACAAATTCTCTTAATTTTCTCTACATATTTAATTATACACTAATTACATTATTTCTCTCTAATTACCCTCTCAATTTTTTCCTTTTAAATTCTATCCAATTATACTTTTAGTTATTTTTTCTCTCTTAAATTCTCTTCAACTAAACACTTAATTGTTTTTTTCTCCCTACAATTCTAAAAAAAATGGTAAAAAACAATGGAAAAAGCATTTTCTATGGTGACAACCTTTTTATCAACATAGAAATTTATGATAATATTGTGAATGTGGAAAATGAGGAGGAGGAGTTCGCGCATGAACCTACCACTCAAGAAAGCCAAAGAGCGGGAGGTAGTAATACTGCATCTGCGATAAATGCAACTTAAGGGATGGAAACAAAAATCCACTCTTCCGATATTTTTTAAATTCAATTAAAAAAACGATGGTTCATTTGAAGTTATATGCAATTATTGTGTACAAATTTACAATTTTTAAGCTGAAGGTAGGTATGACACTTTCTCGAGGCATTTATAAAATAAACGTGCGGCTTAACATGACATCGAGAAAAAACAAACTCAAATCTCTGGATTTACATGTTTGTCTTCTAATACTCAATTATTTCAAAATACTAATGAAAAATACAAAAAATAAATGACAAAAATAGTAAGTGTAGAACATTTATCTTTTAGTTTTGGAGAAAGACTTGATTTCAATAATTTTGTTTAAAATACTTAAAATCTCGTTGCTAAACGTGTTACAAGAAATACTTTTAAACATGATTTATATAAAATGTATAAAAAAAATATTATGTAAAATGTTTATATCATATAATGGACGTGTTACAATTTGAAATGATATTTGAAATTATCATTAGCACATACATTTATATATGAGTTTAACATGTTATTGGATTGATAATGATTGAAAACTGTAAAAAAGATTACTTGCAATATTTCGGAAGACATACCGCTGAATATATTTAGATTGATAAAAAATATTTTGAAAGAATATGATTTAGTTTATAAAATTTTTGCAATCGGTTTTGATAATATGGTGACAAATACCGCCTCTATTAGAGAACTACAATTTTTATGTCAACTAATTATTGGAGGAAATTTTTTTAATATTAAATGTGCATGTTATGTTTTGAAATTTATGAGTTCAAGATAGATTAAAAGTATTGGATGATACTATTGATCAAATAAAACAAGTAATATCATATTTATGGGGACATTCCAGAGTAATGAAATCATGGACTCGATTTTGTTGTGAACATGACAAAAGACCCAAAAGATTTCCACAAGACGTCCCAACTTGTTAAAATTCAACTTATGAATTAATCAGTGAGTCATACAGATATAAAGAATTATTTTGCACATTTATTTCCAATAATGTGCTACAAATTAATTTATATCCATAATATTGAGACGTTTGTCAAAATTTTCTAGAGATTTTGAATGTTTTTAATGATGCTATATATACATTTAGTATTTATTATCCAAGATGTCATATATTTTTGGCTACATGTACTAATATTATTGATGTATTTAAAGAGTATATAAATATTGTTTTGCATTATGTTATTTTTGCAATAAGAAGCAAATGGTTAGCATATTTTTATCCTAGATATAGACTTGGCGTATTAATTGAATATTTACAAAATTATTATGAATGTTTTGATATAAATGATATTAACATTAAACTAATAATTAATGAAGTTAAATAAATACTATTGATTTATTTAATAAATTTAGTGCTTTTTATAATATTCATACTCCAAATATTCCTCCTACTCGTCAAGATGAGGTTGAATCGAGAAGGGTGAGATGGGACGATCGAATTTTGTTGAAAAGTCATAAAAAAAAATCTGATCATTCACTGGTTCTCCCTACTTAACGATAGAAATTGAGTTTGTTGACAGCGTAGCACGTAAAGATTTTTCTATTCTTAAATGATGGAGTAACCACCAAAATACTTATCTCATTCTCTCCCAAATTGCAAAACAAATTTTTGCATGTTTATTTTCAATAGTTGCAGTTGAACAGAACATTTAGTATGCAGGGTAATATTTTGGACAATACGCAATTAAGTTTAGCTCTCGAACCATTAAAAGTCCAAGCAGGCATCGATGATTAGACCAAAGCGGAGCTAAGATAATAAGAAGTCCAAAAAGAGAGATTTGACAAGAAATATTAACTGATGGAACCATAGGCATCTTCAGCTAGCAGTTCGGATTAAAAAAAGATAAAGGAGTAGTCAATACATTTAAAATGTAAGAAAACTATGTGAGATTTAATTTCTCTAAATCCCAAGAGAATATATATGCAACTTAATCAATGGTAATAAAAATTAAGTTCAAATATTAATATTTTAATTTTCCATTAAAAATCAAAATTTTTAAATTAAGTTAGTTCTTATTTAGAATACAAATATTAATTTGATTTCGTTGAATTTATTATAGTCCAATTAAATTTTTTAAAATTTATTACTTCTTAACTTAAAAATCTTATTTGTAACTTTTTTTTTTCATTTTATAAACACATTACTAATAAGACAAAATAAAATTTTATTTTCAAAAATTAACCCAATTAATTATAATATATATATATATATATTATAAATATACTATAATAATTTTAATTACACTTATTTATCTTTTAAATTTATTAAAATTTAATATATTTTTTAATTAAAAAATTTTTAAATTGATAATTGGAACATGTCGAACTAGACCGGTCCATGCCGGTTCCAAACCGGCTCGAAACTGTCCACTGATGATTCCGATCTGGTCCTAGAAAATAGGAGTTGTGGAACTACATATTCTTGAACCGTGGCTGGCCCTACTGTAACACCCCACTTATAATAGGAATAATCTCATTATATAAGTGAAATGCCATGTGACTAGCTAAATAAACTAGTCTAAAATTTATAATATTTTTTTTATGAATTAATCTATAAATATATAATTCTAATTAAGCATGCTATATTAGTTATCATCTTATACCATGATTTCATTTATTTATATATCACTTGATCATACTTACTAATTTAAATCTATATGTGGTTTACAAGTCTCATACATAATCATATACTAATCATTATATCAAAATATAAAGCATATTCTTTTACTTTATACATAATATGTTTATTAGCCCACATGCATGATTATAAACAAAATACAAAAGTATAATATCATTGACTCACAAACCGGGTATTAATTTTTCTTCTGCGATGAGCTTTATCTTCTCTGGTCAACTTTTAGAATTTACTATCTATAAGCTCCTGAACCTGTATGAGAGAAACTCACACTAAGCTATCTCTAGCTTAGTGGTACATATAAGTATTAAAGTTCTATCATTTAGTCACACAAATGCATGACATATATTTCATAGCATATTTCACAATAAATATGCAAGTAGCATATCAATATTCAAGGTTAACATGTTTTACTAACAACATCTAGCTTAGTAGTACATATAAGTATTAAAGTTCTCTCATGCAGTCACACAAATGTATGACATATATTTCATAGCATATTTCACAATAAATATACAAGTAGCATATCAATATTCAAGGTTAACATGTTTTACTAGCAATATATATCAATTATTTATTTAACTTGACATACTAAATTTATGCAAACAGTTTCATTTAACATACTATATCGTGCGTCCACTAATTATATCGTGCTAATCCACACTACATTTTCATAATACATCACACAATCATTTCTTACTCTATTTCAAATATATATAATTAATTCTCATATTTTGCTTTATAGTTTATTCACCATTAGCCCAAATCTCGTTCTCGAATTGTCTCGTTCCCGGACTGTTCGGATACGAGATGTGAAATAGGGATGCTCCACAAGCCTAAGCTACTCTATTCACCAAAATCTCCAGTCAAGAGTGCTCCACGAACCTAGCCAAGCTTGATTGAGTATAACATTATCTATATATAATAGGATATGGGGTGCTCCACGAGCCTAAGCCTCCCTATCCTTAAAATTTATAACTAAGTCGATACCGTATTTCTCCTTAATAGTGCACCATCTATCATAAGTTAGCCCTCAGGTAGAGAAATTGACAAATAAAACTATTACTTATTTATTCTCAATATGGTCTTATATGTCATAATTAATATACTTCATATAGATACATAACCAATGCATTTTTACATTCGAAGTCATGTAATCATATGATATTTCATTATAGATATAATCATGTAAAAGACATTGACATACTTTAATCACATTTACAATCATGTATAAACCATTAAATTGCCATGCCACACAAAAATCTACCATTTAACATATAATTAAATCAATTAGCACACAATCATTAATCAAGGTGAACAAAAATGCCTATATGTACAAATGGAGCTCTTTTTAAAATCCAAAATTTGGAGTTTGCCCACTTTTGTGGCTCTTCTCCTTATTGATGGCCTAATTTAAAAATACAATTAATTAATACATTGTTAAAATACTTATTTTTAATTTAGTTTTAAATAAATAACTAAAGTTTTTCCTAAGTGGTACTTTGACCTTTATGTGATTCTATAACTTTATATTAACTATATAACTTTCACTATATATGTCCAATTTATGTGATTCTTATTTCTAATTAAATTAAACACATAAGACTATAACATATTAAAATTGCAGAATTTTTGGAGTATTACACAATTTTTAGTATAATTTTAAAATTTGTTCTGTCTTCTGCCCTTGAGCAATTTGAAGATACTAAATTTAAAAATTCATCTCTTCCAACATATGCATTAAATTATTATCAAACTTTATGAGCAATTAGTTAAGATAATTTAAAATATTTTTCATGTTTACTACTTTTACTCATTCGGTCTTTAAGGTCCTCAATTAATAAGGATAATGTAACTGATTTAACTTAGAGTGACCACCGACCAATATCTTTTTCTATAATCATAACTGACAAAATACAAACATGTTAAGATGTGGTTTCCACAGAGATTTAGCAAAAACACAGGCCTAAAACTTTTATATTTTGTACTTTAATTAATTCAGCTTAAAGTTAGTCCAAAAATAAATACGAATTTACTAGAGCTGCACAGACACCATTAGCAGCACAATCAAAGGATAGTCATAAATAGTTTCATAATAACTCAGCTTACACAAGATGAATATATATGAAATTTAGTAAACAACTAAAGCATACATTGAGTTACCACTTTCATGTTTTAAGCTTCCACAAATTCAGCTCTTAAGATGACCAAAATAAGCTAAGAAAGTGAGGTATCCTATTTATACATTTCCAGAAACCAGTTTAAGTAAATTACACATATCTCTATAGACCAAATCATGCAAAAATTATATATCCATAATTCTAATATATAAATCTACAATTTTATATTAACACTTCTACAAAATCGACTTCTATGATAATCAAAATTGGGATACAAAATACTGCCACTATATAGCCATAATAACTCTAAACAACCCAAGAGCAATAAAGAGAAGATTACTTACCACAAATAAATTATTTTGGAGTGAATTTGATGCAAATCTTGAGGGAAGAGATGGAAGAATGGGTCTGGTGGGTGATGGGAGGAAGAAGAGTAGAGAGAAAATGATAGAATAATATAGAACCACCCTATTTATACCCACAATTTGTTCCACCGACTTTGACTGTCTAGTTTTTTTTTTCTAATTTTAATTTTTCTTTTAATTCTAATTAATTAATTAATTTTTTTTGTTTTAAACTTATTTATCTACTATTATTATTTCCACTTTTTTTTCATATTTCTAGTCTCTATTGAACTGAAATTTAATCATGTAGTACAATTTAATCAAATTAACTATATTAACAATTAAATTTATTTTAATTTATAATTAATCATTTATTCAATTTTATTCATAATGTAGTTTATATAGTTTCTATATATATTACTCACACTTATTCTACTAAGCTCTAATTAGCAGACATTACACCTACAGCTATGGAACTCCTTCCTTGTTTCTCAATTGTATCAATTTTATCAAATAAATGTCTGTCTTTGATACGTGAAGCTGTTCAAGCTTATTACATAGCATCCGAGCATAGGTTTCATTGTAGATGTGGTCGTATACATTTGTTTTCGATAAACTATCAAATGAAGCCACACATATGCTTGTGCTCAAACTCTCATTGCTCATTTATTTGCCATCAGGTTTAGTTGTACTAAACATCGGCATATGCATTTTTATCACAAATAGGAGATCTTTATATGGTAATTCGTATCATTTAAGCTGATCATTTTAGCAGTAATTTCCTCTATTGTGAAACTTCTTCCTCTGACAATAATCCCAATAAAATCTTTTCTGATATGGAAGATCAATTAATGTTGTAACACAGAGCATACAAAAAATTTTATCAACTAGTAGACTTGTTTTATACCACTTGTCGGCTCCAACGGGAAAATAATAAAATAAATGTAGAATAAAAAATAATTAGCAAAAATAACTCCAGCAATTTAATATGGTTCATCCTTTAGTTTGGGCTACGTCCAAGTGACAAATTCTGAAATATTTGTTTTCCACTAATAAAAATTTGTAGGTATTCATAGACAATAACTGGAGGTAAAACAACAATATGAGATAAATCCAAAAATAATAGCACTCAAGTATTTTTCTAAAAGTACCTCAAATATTTTTTACTATTTTTGTCACTACCCTTTTTGAGAAAATTCCAAAAAAAGTCTAATTCTCTCACAAATCACTCATCAAAGGAATTGATCCTTTGAAATCCTTGACTGTTCACTCAATACTTTGAGTTTTTCTCTCAAACTACAGTGCTTGAAATGGTTGGGAAATTACCTATTTATAGGCAGATGAAGTTTGCTTTCATTTGACCAAACTTTGGTCTAACCAAATATGGCCATTATTTGGTCTAATTGCTTTTTTTTTTTTAATTTAAATGGTGGTTGTGACGCCTCACATGAGGAAGGACCCACACACCAACACGTTGTCCATGCCACTGCTTCAGGTTTGTTTTAAGAAGCAATAAAGCCATTGCTTTCAAACTTCAAAAAGGGAGAGAAAGAAGCTTATAGTGAAATTTTGGAGAAGTTCTTATAGTGAGGAGAGAGCTGCCACTTTAGCTAAGATCTAATATGCCAATGAAATTTTGGGTTTCTTTGAGATATTTTAACATACACTTATTTTTTCATTATTGCATACACAAATCTGACATTGCCAACAATGGTTTGAAGCTTCATTTTCTCGAATGCTCCTACAATCAGCATGGAACAAAATGACGTCACTGACTCCTTGACGCTTTACTTCATAATGCCAACTCTTGTTGGAGTCTTGAGAGAAAATGAATTATTGAAAACTGCTTCTTAATCTATGATAAATGCGAATAAGGAACAATAGTGTTTATATACATAGATGAGCAGGAGAGAGAAACTAATATAACAAACTAACTGAATCTTTGTTTAAGACTATAACTAAGCTACAACTAAAATGTTGTGTATAAAGGGATTAATGATACAATGCGTTTTACATGAATAAATAAAAAGTCTGTCATAGCTCCTCAACACTCATCTATACTAAGGCAGATTAGACACTAGAGCCACTAATAGCTTCACAACATCACACAACAGCAGCTTAGCAATGCATATGTCATCAGCCCCTTCTAAGTTGGAGCAGGTTGTAAGATTAACATGCCTAACTTGGAACACAAAAGACTGAATTATGGACCTGTTAAAGCCTTAGTAAAAATATATGCTAGATAAAGAGAATAACTGATATGTTGAGGAAGAACAAATCATGCTTTAAATTGAGCTCGGACAAGATGACAATCAATATCAAAGTGCTTTGTGCTTTCATAGAACACATGATTGGTTGTGATATGAAGTGTTGCTTGATTGTCATAGTATGAGGGAATTGGCCACTGAATAGGAATATAAAATTCATGAAGGATATAAATGATCCACTTTAATTCATAAACAGTGCTAGCAAGACTCCTATATTTAGCTTTAGCAGTGGATCTAGAAACAATATTATGCTTTTTAGTCTTCCAATATACCAATGCTAATCCCAAGAAAACACAATAACCTAAGACTGATCTCCTAATATCCTTACAACTTGCCCAATCTGCACCAATATAAGCTCTGAGTTGGAAGGAATTAGTACGAGGATAAAATAAGCCTTGTTCTGGATTCCCTTTTAAATATCTCAGAACATGAAGAGCATGATTCCAGTGTTGTTATTTGGCGATTGAAGAAATTGGCTCAATCCTTCGATAAGGTTGTGGATCTGGTAGTAGTACACCTATTTCAGCTTTTAAAAGATTACCTTTGACAATGAGAGTGGAAATGGGAGCAACATTAGAAAGGCCAACATCATGAATAAAATCCAAGATGTAGTTCCTTTGGCTAAGAAACAACCCTTATAATGACCTGGTAACTACAATGCCTAGGAAGTATTTAGTTATGCCTAAGTCTTTAATAGTAAGCTTTTGATCCAAGAAATCTTTAACTTATTGAATTGCTTCCAAACAGGTACTAGTTGAAAGCATATCATCCATATAAACCAACAATGCTAGGAAGACTGCATCCTTTCCATAGATCAATAGGTGATGATGAAACACTAATTGAACAAAGCCATAATGTTGAAGTTGCTAAGTAAACTCAGTCTTCCACTTCTTGGAGGCTTATTTTAAGCCCATACAAAGATTTGTGTAGCCCACAGACTTGACCTTCTTTGCCCTTAATGTAGCCTTCTTATGGCTTCATGTATAGCTCTTCCTCTATGTAGCCATGAAGGAAAGCAATGTTAATGTCTAACTATTGCAGTGGCCAATTGTGTGTTGTAACTATAGCTAAGAACAATCTTATAGTCATTGTTTTAGCTACTGAAGCTTATAGTGTAATACTCCCTTACCCTACTCTAGGCTAGCAAGGTAAGTGAGCATTACTTGTTTAACTATATTAATTATAATTAATTGGACTTTTTTTTAAACATCCTTACTTTTAATATTCTCTTATTATATTTATACACTCCTAATATCCTTACAACTTGACCAATTTGCACCAATATAAGCTTTGAGTTGGAAGGAATTAGTACGAGGATAAAATAAGCCTTGTTTTGGATTCCCTTTTAAATGTCTAAGAACATGAAGAGCATGATTCCAGTGTGTGTTACTATGCGATTGAAGAAATTGGCTCACTTATTGTATGGCAAATTGAACATTTGGCCTAGTAAAGCCAATGTAAAGTAATCTACCAATGAGCCTTCGATAAGGTTGTGGATCTGGTAGCAGTACACCTATTTTAGCTTTTAAAAGATTACCTTTGACAATGAGAGTGGAAATATGAGCAATATTGGAAAGGCCAACATCATGAATAAAATCCAAGATGTAGTTCCTTTGGCTAAGAAACAACCCTTATAGTGACCTGGTAACTTCAATGCCTAGGAAGTATTTAGTTGTCCCCTTAAGTCTTTAATAGTAAACTTTTGATCCAAGAAATCTTTAACTTGTTAAATTGCTTCCAAACAGCTACTAGTCGAAAGCATATCATCCATATAAACCAATAATGCTAGGAAGACTGCATCCTTTCCATAGATCAATAGGTGATTATCAAACACTGATTGAACAAAGCCATAATGTTGAAGTTGCTGAGTAAACTCAATGTTCCACTTATTGGAGGCTTATTTTAAGCCCATACAAAGATTTGTGTAGCCCACAGACTTGACCTTCTTTGCCCTTAGTGTAGCCTGCTTAAGGCTTCATGTATAGCTCTTCCTCTATATAGCCATGAAGGAAAGCATTGTTAATGTCTAACTACTGCAGTGGCCAATTGTGTGCTGCAACTATAGCTAAGAACAATCTTATGGTCACTGTTTTAACTACTAGTGAGAAGCTTTCAGTGTAACACCCTCTTACTCCACTCTAGGCTACCAAGGTAAGTAAGCATTATCCGTTTAACTGTATTGAGCAAAAACATTTGGACTTTTTTTTAAACATCCTTACTTTTAATATTTTCTTATTATATTTATACAAATATCCTATTAACTAAATATTTTATACATACCAGGAAATATTTTTTTTAATATCTTAAAATAAAATATATATCTTGACACCAGAATATTATACTTTATATTGTACTTACATGCCCCAATATATACATTTCATGAGAAAAATCTTTGGTAATATATTACAATACTTTATCAAAATATACCAAAATTAATTTGGAGTTTTAAATTGCTATCCGTCTGGATTTCCTTCTTCTTCTGAAAATATTCTAATGTTCCAAAAATTTTGAACCTACGCAAGAAAAATTTACCCGCACTAAGCTAATAGTTTAGTAGTGCTTCATAGAATAAAAATTATACATATGATACATTCATAAATTTTATACGTATTACAACATAATACTAATATCATGAACAATATTTCACTTATATTCACAAATTAAATATGCCATGTAATTTATCTTGTAAAAAAAAATAATACAATCTCAATCTTTTAATTATCTTTATTTAAACCATTTTCTTTTTACTATTTTTAGTCAAGCCCCTAACACATGTATCTGAACTTATTAGTAGGAATATAGAGATTTGTCATTTCTGGTCTTTTTATAATAGTCATTTATGGTACTTGAATTTATTGCCATTACTGGTTTTTTTTATTTATTTTCCATTACTAGCTTTTTTTTATATTGCCATTTCTGGCTTTTATTATTTTTATAGCGTGTGTTTCTTTTTCCCTTTATTGACATACTAACCTATTCTCTAGTCTAGTTCAAGGTTAGGTGTGTTCGGGTTTTGACATAATTATTATCATCTTCAGATTATTGACATTATATGTACATTTATAAATATGTGATACCTATATGTACAATTGAATATCAAATAACCAACAATTATTATATGCAAACATGCCATATATAAATAAAAAAATACCACAAAAAACTTTCTCATGCATGACAGATTCAGGCCCTGGGTTTGTGACCCAATTTTGGCCTATTTTCACTCAGAATTTGACTTTGTAACATTCTAAGATTTTATGCCTTATTGTCTTAGCTTTAAAATTCAATAAAAATTACCTCAGTTTGAGTTTTCTACTAAAAGTTAGGGTCAAAATACCGTGTAGTGTTCCAACACTTTTTACCCAACATTTTCATAGTACTCTTATGTCCAATCTATTGTAACCGAATTTTAGCTTAATTTCAATTCATGATCTTCATAACATTTTTATTTCTATGTCTTAGTATCATTTCGAATTAGTTTCAGGATAATCCAACCTATACGGACTAAATTATGGTTAATTTAATCAGGACTATTCCAGTGCAATGCAGCAGGGCACTTGTAGGATTCATTGCAATTCAAGTATTTCGATAACCTAATTCTTTCATATCATATCTAAAATTTCTATATCACATTACCGTGCATAAAACTTAGCATTTCACATTAATTTACTATAAAATTATATTGGCAACCATTTTTCATACAAGGCATTTTCCAAGTCATATGCAAACATATATTTCATACAAACTTCACATTTTATAGCATGCACAATTTTTATCCAAGAAACACTTACAAAATCAATATCTAGACCTCCTTTTTGCTTTCCTTTCCTGCTCTTGTCAAGTGGCCTTTTCCTTGCTCTTGTCAAGTGGCCTTTTCCTTGCTCTTGTCTACCTCTTAGCGGCTACTTGTTTGGCCTTAACAAAAGAATCAATATGTCACTAAATGACACATTCATTCAAAGTTTATGCATAAACATTAAATAATGATCCTAATGCTTCTCTATCTTTTTCCATAACTTCATTTCCTCCTCTCTTTACCTTATTTAGGTTCATATTAATTAATGTCATTCCCTCCATTTAGGGCAACCAAAATAGCCCCATCCATTCCAAGTCTTGTTCCATAATATTTAACATCAACTAGTCATATACCCAACATCAATACTTCTAATCGTCATCCATCACATATCCCCTTCATAGGGTAACCTCTTCCTCACCATTTTAGGTTATGTTTCATTAGTTTTCAAGACACAAAACCAACCTTCATGGTCATCTAAACAAAATTTCAACACAAGCCAACTCAATTCTACATTTCTTCCCCTTCCAACATAACATCAATACAACTTCACAACTTTAAGCAAAACCCTAATCTAACACTTCCAATCATAACATCTAACCACAAGGGTCTTAAATATATGTAATAAGGTTGAATTTAAGAAGAATAAACTCACCTTGGTGGATCTCCAAGCTTGGCTAAAATTCCTCTTCTTTCTCTTTGATCGGAGTTCAGGTTTTCTAGCTGGAGCCGCCAAAAATTTTGTAGATCTAAGTATTTTCGGTCACTTCCAAGAAATAAGACTTGTACTTTTGGACTCCTCACATCCTAAGGGAGCTGTTGGTACCCTTTGATCGTCATTCCATCACCGTCGAAAATTTTTCGGTCACCAGAGTCCAGTAACCACTGAACAGACTTTTTGGGTAGAATTTTTGACTCGTTAAATCGAGTCATCCGGTACCAACCACACCTTCATACCATTTTTAGAAAGCGAGATATGATTTTATTTGTGAAATTTAAGTATATTATTTAATTAATGTGGTAAATTTATTTTATTGAGTAATTTGATGACTTGCATTGTTATGGAAATTATTGAAGAATATATTTAGACATTATAATAGAATTATGAGGTGGTTATTAGTGAAATTGAATTATGGATAAGTTATGGATTATTAAGTTGATTATGTATATTGATCGGGTATATAATAAATTGGAGACCCGGATTGTAATTGACTGTATTGAGATGATATATTTTATAGAATTATGACCTGTAAGTAGGGGGTTGTCTACTTTTTAAAGGAGGTGCTATCGAATTTTCGGTAGAAATTACGTTACAAGTTTGGATAAAGATTTTTACAGAGAAATCTTAGAAGAGTCTAGGCTTAGGATTTATTCTTAATATTATATTGATATTTCTTAATATTATATTGATATTTCTTATATTTTTATAGATTTTCCAGTGGCCCCACCAGCTGCTCCAGAGTCGTGAAAGCAGCTAATTGAGGAAATCTACAGATCTGTGGGTTAATATCATATGATTTTATAAGATGATACCCCTCTCCCCTACATTTTCTTTGGCATGCTAAGTAATATTAAATAATATATTATGATTATTATTAATATACATATAGTAATATATGCTTAAATGTGATTTGTTGGAGATGTGATTGGGTGAGACTGTGATATGATATTGTGATATGAGAACTATAGCTGAATGCGCCACCTGATAGGTTACATCAGGACCGTATGTATACCGATAATGATTTTATGATTATGGATGGATTGATATAATACCTTGGTTGAGTTCGCCTTTCAAGGAATGAAATATATTATGATATGATATGTATATAGATGCTGAGAGTGATAATCTTGGTTGAGTTCCTCTCTCAGGGTACCGACACCATTTGGATAAGTGAAAGACTAGAGAGAAGGACCTTGGTCAAGTTTGCTCTTAGGGCGTAAGTCCTTTGGAATCAAAAGAGTCATTGGCTAGTAGAATTAAGGTTTAGGGTTCTACTTGAGTTACTCATCCAATTGTTTGATGATTGATTTTTCATGTTGTATGAACTCATTGCATATATATATATATAGTATTAGTATAATATTGTGTGACTGTGTGTTATAAAGTTATATGATATTGATTCACTCAGTAGAGGCTGACTCCTCTCATTTATTTTTCTCATGCAGTAGAGATCCTCTTAATATTGTTTTGGACTACCCCACATCTTCTTCACCCTGTCAGGGCTTGATGTAATATTTTTTTTAAATTATTTCTCTTATTGTATTGCATACTTTAGATCTCTATAGTACCTTATATAAAATGTTAGACTATATATTATATGGAAATATATCAGATAAGTATACACTCTCCCTTGATGATGTTATGGTTATAAGTATACATTTAGTAAAGTTTATATTATGCAATGAAATATTATAATGATATTATATTTAAGTATGATTGAGATACGAGGTATAGTTATGTTTAGGTTTGCTACTGGTTTTGGTGGCCTTAAGCCTACCAATTCCCTAGTGCTGGTCACGATCCTTAATTTGGGTCATGACAAAGTTGGTATTAGAGCTATAGGTTTAGTTTTCCTATGGCCTAGGTTGTTAGCTTTTTGTACTGCAGAATTAGGATCGAGTTCGTCTTTATATGTCATCTTTGACTCTAGTTTTAGCGTAAATCGATAGAGAGTATATTATCTTTTTGATATTTACATGTTTATTTTTAGTATGCCGAGGATTAGAGTGATAGTAGCTATAACATCAGCTGATGAGGCATAAGATGAGGTTTCTGCTCCTCAAGCAGATGCATCTTCGGTACAGAGCACCGGGAGGAGAGGTAGACCTCGAGCTGGTACTCGACGGAGTCAGAGTGAAGTTCATGAGATACCCAGTGCTAGAGGAGTATCGACTGATGATTTTATTGCAGGTATGGTTGGAATACAGGCTAGCATTGAAGGAGTTCAGAGAGCTGTAGAGCAGCTCCTAGTGCACTAGCAATCGGCTGCACAAGTTTCTCTGCCCAGAGCAGGTGGATCGGGATCTATTGTTAGGGATGATGTCCCAATGTTTGAGTACACTAAACTCATACCTGTTGATTTTGATGGGATTAAGGGAGATCCCATAGATTTTCTTAATGAGATTGAGAAGAGGGCCTATGATTTGAGATGTCAGATAGGCGATCTATTGATATGGCTGGTTTCTCTATGATTGGTATTCCATCACAATGGTATAGGGACTATGTACGGACTTTTCTAGATGATATGACCTGGAGACAGTTCAGAATAAGATTTGAGGAATACTTCATTCCTTTTAGTCTCAGAGAGGAATATAGGGTGAGATTTGAGACTGGTGAGAGGTGATATGTCAGTGGCAGAGTATACCAAACAATTTATACAGCTTAGCAGGTATGCTCTATATGTAGTTGGTACTGAGGAATTGAAGACTAGTAGGTACATTTTAAGTCTTGGTCTAGAGTTTGTTTCTTTGGTTCAGTTTAGAAAGAGCAGTTTTTTGGAAGTTCATGATCTAGCTAAGCAGATGGAAGTAGATTTGAGGAAATATTGCATTATTTCTGATGAGGGCAAGAAGAAGAAGAATAAGACGGAGGGGCAATCTAGTACTCAACCTTCAGGGACTTTCTTTGGCAGTGGAGATTATTTTGAGAGTATAGATTATCAGTTTAGACAGAAAGGATCTTGTGGTCATAAGAAGGGTAGGTGTCACTGAGGTAACAGAGGATTTAGACTAGGTCAGGGATTCAGTGGCAGTGGATAAAGTTATGGTCATAGCAGTGCTAGTTTTGGCCCTAGTATTTATCAGCAGTGTGGCAGGTCACATCAGTGACCTTATCTTTATGCTAGTGGTGCATGTTTTCGATACAGAGAGATGGGTCACATGGACAAATCATGTCCTCTATTTTTGGGACAACAGACCTTTTCCCAAGGATCTTCTATAAGTGTTGCCCGACCAATGTATTTTGTTATTCTTGGTTATTCACAGGCAGGTTCTCAATTTGTAGGCCAATAGGGCCATGGTTTTGGTAGTAGAGCATCAGGAGGTAGGATAGGTGGTAGAGGTCAGAGTCAAGCTTCTAGCTCTTTTTAGGTAGGTTGTGGACAGGCTAGAGTGTTCACCCTTATTCCTCAGGATGCCAAAGCCTCAAATGCAGTGGTGTTAGGTATTATTCCAATATGTTCTTTTAAGGGTAGAGTTTTGTTAGATCCGGATGCAACCCATTCTTTTATATCTCCTAGCTTTGCTTTGAGGTTAGATAGACAATCAGCTAAGTTAGAGATTCCTTTATTTGTGACTACTCCTTTGAGTCATGCTTTAGAAGTGGATGTCATTTTTCCATCTTGTCCGATCTATATAGAGGGTAGAGACCTTCCAACTGATTTGATTTTATTAGATGTGATGGACTTTGACGTAATATTAGGGATGGATTAGTTAGCTATGCATTATGCTACTCTTGAATGTAGAGATAAGAAGGTGATTTTTAGAATCCCTCGTGATGATGAGTTCTGTTTTTGAGGAGATATGAGTGCATCCCTGGCTAATCTTATTTCAGTTCTCATAGCTAGACGCTTATTATGTTGCAGTTGCCAATGTTATTTGGCACTTGTTAGAGATACCTCAATGGAGAAAGGCAGTATTGAAGATGTACCTATTGTTTGTGAGTTTCTCGATATTTTTCCAGATGAGTTACTAGGATTACCACCCAATAGAGAGATAGAGTTTTGTATTGATATGGTACCCGGTATGACCCCTATTTCTATACCACCCTATAGTATGGCTCCAGTAGAATTGAAAGAGCTTAAAGAGCAGTTGCATGATTTATTGGATAAAGGTTTTATTAGACCTAGTACCTCTCCTTAGGGTGCCCCTGTTTTGTTTGTGAAAAAGAAAGATGGATCTCTCCATCTGTGCATTGATTATTGTCAACTGAATAAAGTGACTGTTTGTAATAAATACTCCATTCCTCACATAATGACTTGTTTGATCAGTTACAAGGTGCCAAGTGTTTCTCTAAGATTGATTTGTGTTCTGGTTATCACCAATTAAGGATAAATCTATAGGATATACCCAAGACAGCATTTAGGACCCGTTATGGCCATTATGAGTTTTTGGTGATGTCATTTGGACTCACTAATGCGCCTGTAGCTTTTATGGATTTGATGAATCAAGTATTTAAGCCTTTCTTGAATCGATTTGTTATTGCCTTTATTGATGATATTCTAGTATATTCTCATAATGAGGAAGAACATGCAAACCATTTAAGAACGGTGTTGCAAACTTTAAGGGAACATTAGTTGATGCTAAATTCTTTAAGTGTGAATTTTGGTTAGAGAGTGTTGCTTTCCTAGGACACGTGGTGACTAAGGATGGTATCCAAATAGACCCTAAAAAGGTAAAGGCAATGACTAACTGGCAGAGACCGACAACAGTGATTGAGGTCCATAGTTTTCTAGGTTTGATAGGTTATTATCGTTGCTTTGTACAAGATTTCTTGAAAATTGCTTCACCTTTGATTAGATTGACTCAAAAGAATGTCAAGTTTCAGTGAACAGATGCATGTGAAAGGAGTTTTCAAAAGCTAAAGGATTGTTTGACTTTGGCTCTAGTATTGCCATCTGGAACAAGAGGCTTTACAGTATATTGTGATGTTTCTAGAGTTGGTTTAGGGTGTGTTTTGATGCAACATGGTAGAGTGGTAGCCTATGCTTCTAGGCAATTGAAGAAACATGAATAGAATTATCCTACCCATTATTTGGAGATGGCAGCAGTGATCTTTGCACTTAAGAATTGGAGACATTACTTGTATGGCGAGACATGTGAGATTTATACAGATCATAAGAGTTTGAAGTATATTTTCCAATAGAAGGGGTTGAACTTACGACAAAGGAGATGGTTAGAATTACTCAAGGATTATGATTGCAATATTCTTTACTAGGACGGTAAAGCTAATGTTGTGGCAGATGCTTTGAGTAGGAAGTCCTCTCGTAACCTAGCATATATTAGTGTGGAAAAAAGACCAATAACTAAGGAGTTGAATAAGTTGTATGATCATGGATTGCAATTGGAGGTGATGGATTCTGGAGTACTTTCAGCTCATTTTAGAATTCGGTCTATACGTGTTGATAGAATTAAGGTAGCACAAGATCAAGACCCACAGTTGAGAAAGATTATGGATGAAGTACAAGTTAGTCAAGCTAAGGATTTTGTGATAGATAATGATGGAACTCTTAGAATGGGAACTAGGTTATATGTTCTTAGTGTAGATGATCTAAGGAAAGAAATTATGGAAGAAGCTCATTACATAGCATATAGTGTTCATCCAGGTTCTACCAAGTATCATAATTTGAAGAGTGTTTATTAGTGGAATGGTATGAAGAGAGATGTGGTAGAATTTGTGTCTAGTTATTTGACTTGTCAATAAGTAAAACTCGAGCATCAGAAGCCATCAAGATTATTGCAACCCCTTCCTATTCCAGAATGGAAGTGGGAGAGAATTATTATGGATTTTATGTCAGAATTGCCTAAGACATCTACAGGATTTTATTCTATTTGGGTGATTGTAAATCGATTGACCAAGTCAACACACTTTTTACCTATGAAGACGACTTATTCTCTAGCTAAGTATGCTAAGTTATACATTGAGAGAATTATATGTCTTCATGGAGTTCTGATTTCCATAGTGTCAGATAGAGGACCATAATTTACCTCGAGATTCTGGAGTTACAGGAAAAGCTCGGTACTAGATTAGACTTTAGTACAACTTTTCATCTTTAGACATATGGACAATCAGAAAGAACAATCCAAACATTAGAGGATATGTTAAGAATGTGTGTTATGGATTTTGGAGGACAATAGGATTGGCACTTACCCTTGATTGAATTTGCTCATAATAACAATTATCATATCGGTATTGAGATGGCACCATATGAAGCATTGTACGACAGAAAATGTAGATCTCCTCTATGTTGGGAAGAGGTAGGTGAAAGCAAATTGGCAGGTCCTGAATTGGTTCAAATTACGTTAGAGAAGATTCTTATCATTCGTGAGTGTTTGAAGATAGCTTTCAGCAGACAAAAGAGTTATGCAAATCTTAAGAGGAAACATGTAGAATTTAGAATTGGTGAATATATGTTTTTGAAGGTGTCACCAATGAAAGGAGTAATGAGATTTGGTAAGAAGGGAAAGCTGGCTCCACATTACATAGGACCTTTCGAGATCCTAGACAGAATTGGTGAAGTGGCCTATCAGTTGGCATTACCTCCAGAATTTTCCTATATTCATCTTGTATTTCATACTTCTATGTTGAGGAAGTATTCCAGCTTCTTCTCATGTGTTGCAACCTTAGAGTGTTGAAGTGAATGAAAACTTGTCATATAAAGAACAACTAGTAGAAATCATAGACACTCAAGTCAGACAACTTCGTTCTAAGAGCATACTGATAGTGAATGCTAGATGGCAAAATCATTCATATAAGGAGTATACCTGGGACTTAGAGCAGGAGATGTGAGATTCCTATCCATATCTCTTTCAGTCTTAAGGTAATATGCTTTCTAAAAATTTGAAGACGAATTTTTCTTTAAGGGGGGAGAATATAATACCTTTAATTTTCATAATAAATGATTTAATTATTTTTGTGGATAAAATTCTGTAAAATCCGAGAGTTGATATAAAAATTACGAAAATGCCACTGACTATAAATATGATGTCAGCTCTCTCTCTCATTCAGCCCTCTCTCTCTCTTCTTCTCTTTCTCTCTCTTCCTCTCACCACTATATCCATTTCCAATCACCACTCAAACAACATCCGATCGACACAACATTTGGGCTACAAGTAGATTTTTACCTCCTCAACACTTTGGTAATGTTAGATTTTTAGAAATCCAGCCAGATTCACAGAAATCAGTGAGATAATTTTCGGGCTTCAGGCTGCCCCTACTGATTCTCCACCTTCCCGGCATCTTTTCACCACTATGACACCGAAAATGAGTTCAGGAGGTCCATTAACCTTGGACTGTACCTTTGGAGCTCCGGCCATTTTCGTTTGAGGCTTGATCGGAATTCGGATTTTCTTGCTGGAGCCGTAGTAAATTTTGTAGATCTAGGTGTTTCCGGTCACTTTCAAGACACAAGACTTGTACTTTTGGACTCTCCACATCCTAAAGGAGCTGTTAGGACCATTTGATGGTCATTCTGTCATTGTCGAAAAATTTTCAGTCACCTGAGTTCGACAACCACTGACTGGACTTTTTGGACAGAATCTTTGGCTCGTTAAATTGAGTCATTCGATAACAACCACATCTTCGTACCATTTTTAGATAGTGAGATATGATTTTATTTGTGAAATTTAAGTATATTATTTAGTTAATGTGATAAATTTATGTTATTGAGTAATTTGATGGATTGCATGATTATGGAAATTATTGAAGAATATATTTAGACATTATAATAGAATTATGAGGTGATTATTAGTGAAGTTGAATTATGGATTATTGAGATGATTATGTATATTGATCGGGTATATAATAAATTGGATACCCGGATTATAATTGACTGTGTTGAGATGATGATATATTTTATAGAATTATGATATGTAAGCGAGAGGTTGTCAGTTTTTAAAGGAGGTGCTGTCGAATTTTCGGTAGAAATTACGTTACAAGTTTGAATAAAGGTTTCTACAGGAAAATCTTAGAAGAGTTTAGGCTTAGAATTTATTTTTAATATTATATTGATATTCCTTATATTTTTATAGATTTTCCAGTGGCCCCACCAGCTGCTCCAGAGTCGTGAAAGCAGCCAATTGAGGAAATGTACAGATTTGTGAGTTAATATCATATGATTTTATAACATGTTACCCCTCTCCCCCATATTTTCTTTGGCATGGTAATTAATATTAAATAATACATTATGATTATTATTAATATACATATAGTAATATATGCTTGAATGTGATTTACTGGAGATATGATTGGGTGAGACTGTGATGTGATGTGATTGTTGGGATGAGAACTATAGCTGAATGTGACATATGATGGGTTACATCAGGATCATGTGTACATCGGTAATGATTTTATAATTATAGATTAATTGATAAGATACTCTGGTCGAGTTTGCCTCTCAGGGACTAAAATATATTATGATATGATATGTATATGGATGCTAAGGGTGACAACTCTGATTAAGTTTGTCTCTCAGGGTACCGACACCATTTGGATAATTGAACGACTAGAGAGGACCCTAGTTGAGTTTGCAATTAAGAGAGTCATTGGCTAGTAGAATTGAGATTTAGGGTTCTGCTTGAGTTACTCACCCAATTGTTTGATGATTGATTTTTCGTGATGCATGAACTCAATATATATATATATATTGTGTGACTGTGTTATAAAGTTATATGATATTGATTCACTCAGTGGAAGCTGACCCCTCTCATTTATTTTTTTCAGGTAGTAGAGATTCTCTTAATATTATTTTGGACTACCCCACATTTTCTTCATTCTGCGAGAGCTTGATACAATATTTTTAAAAAATTATTTCTCTTATTGTATTGCATAATCTAGATCTCGGCAGTACTTTATATAGAATGTTAGACTATATATTATATGAAAATATGTCGGATAAGTATACACTCTCTCTTGGTGATGTTATGGTTATAAGTATACATTTAGCAGAGTTTATATTATGCGACGAAATATTAAAATGATATTATATTTAAGTATGATTGAGATACGAGGTACATTTATGTTTAGGCTTGCTACGAGTTTTGGTAGCCTTAAGCCTACCCATTCCCTAGCGCCGGTCACAGTCCCTAGTTAGGGTTGTGATAGAAAACAAGGGCCCTAGCAATTTGAACAAGAAGCCTATGCTTTCTTTCTACTAATCCATTTTGCTGAAGGGTGTAGGTATAACTTTTTTGGTGTAGAATTCCTTGATAAATTAACAAATCTTGACAATGTTTACTCATGAATTCTGCTTTATTGTCTGTTCTAAGTACCTTGACAGTGGTATCAAACTATGTTTGTACCATTTTGAAGAACTTAGCAACTAAAGGTATTGTTTGGGTTTTCTTATTCAAGATGAATGTCCATATACCCCTATTATAATGATCAACTAAGGTTAAAAAAAATGCCCTCCAGTGAGGGTAGCAACTTTGTTAGGGCCCTAGATATCCACATGTAACTAAGAGAAAATACGTTTGTTTGAGTAGTACTAAGAGGAAAAGGTCTTCTAGTTGGTTTAGCCATAGGACAAATGGTGCCATGAGGTAAGTGATCAACTATACTTTTATTATTGAATTGTAATTGAGAAAGTACAATAGATGGCCATATGTGTCAGCAGACACTTTATTTACGAAAGAAGTATTTGAAGTATGTGATATAAAGTTATTATTAGTGTCTATGTTTAGCAGTTTATGCTCAAGTATGTACAGGTTGTCCACAACTTTTCCATGAGCCAACGTCTAGTTACTCTTCTAGTTCTGGAACATAGAATGTTTGCCAGTAAAGATAAGTTTGATGTTATGTTCTTTGGCAAGCTTGGTAACAGACAACAAATTGTAAGAAAAGGATGGTACATAAAGAACATTAGTAAGATTTAATGCTATTTGTTAAGGTTATTTGGCCAACTAATCTGACAGTGACAAGTTTGGTTTGGCACATGCACTTTGATGGGTTGTTTTAGGGAATACAACTTACTAAGCAGATCTTTATCTACACATATATGGTTTGAAGCACAACTATCAACAATCCAGTATTTAGAAATCTTACCTTTAGTTGTTGTAATATATATGGTACCTGTATATTCACCAGCTTGGGCAAAATTCATGTAGCTGTCACTATCAACTTGCTTTCCTGTGATGTATCGAGCCACTTCCTGCCTAATCAGTTCAACTATGCCTTATTAAGCCCTATAACCTCCCTTCTCTGTATTTCTAATATGCTTAAGATCATCATCACTATCGACCATGTTAACTCAAGCCTTTCCTTTATCCTTCTGTTGCTCTTGTTTTAACTTATTGTACCAATCTAGTGCACCAGTTATCTTGAAACAAGTCTCTTTGACATGTCCTAACTTCTTACAAAAGTCAGAACACCTTTCTCCTTTTGCTTGTCCTTTCTTCTCATAGTTCCCTCTACCCTAATTTTGTTTATCTTCACCCTGTGTCTTAGCCAGCAGAATACTACCTTCTTCATTTTCTTCTCCACAATCTGAGAATCATTTAATGAGCCTTTGCAACTATGGGCAACAGACCCAACATGAGAATCTAGTACTTGGGCATAGTTATATCCATAATTCAAATCCATAAGAAATTGCATCAGTCTATTTGATGAAGATAGATCTTCTATTCGTTTTGTAGCTCCACATTCACACTTCCCACATGTACAATGTGGTATAAGACCTAGACAATTCAGCACGTCCCACAATTTCCTAAGTTTCGTATAATAGACATTAACTAACATATTATGTTGCCTAAGAGCAGTAATGTCCCTTTGCAGCTAGTGTAATTTGGGGCCATTACATTCCCCAAAATTCTCCTCCAACTCCATCCACAATTCTTTAGTAGTAGCTGCTTAGATGAAGGCCTAAGCTATTGCTTTCTCTATAGCATTCAAAATCCTGGAAATGACATTGAATCGGCTCTTGTCTATTGTTAAAAATTAACCGATCTTTCATTTGGAACCTCAGTTCCTTCTATAAAGCTCAACTTGTTCTTGGTCCTAAGGGCAATTTTCATAGATCGGCTCCAAGTTCTGGATCTCCAACATTATTTGATATAATAGTTGATCTTGCTTCTTCGTTCTGATGATTATTATCACTTCGAGATTCAGCCGTTGCAAAATGAAACTAAGCAAAAACAAAGTGAAGAAGAATACTCACTGATCAATAACTGATTACATAGAGAAAATAAGAATTCTTTTCACAGCTCTAACCTTAGAGCTCTGATACCAAGTTTGAGCCTCGAGAGAAAAGGAATGATTTGAAAACTGCTTCTCAATCATCAATAAATGCAAACAAGGAACAAAAGAGTTTATATACATAGATGATCTGAAGAGAGAAACTAATTTAACAAAACTAATTGAATTTCCCGCTTAAGACTACAACTAAACCGGCGCATTTAAAGAAATTAAGATTTCGGTGCGTTTTACATGAATAAATAATAAGTCCCTCTCAGCTCCTTAACACTCCTCAATGCTAAGGCAGATCAAACACTAGAACCACCAGCACCTTCACAACATCACACAGCAGCAGCTTAGTAATGCACATGTCATCAACTCCTCTTTCGGAATCAATGAGGTTGATAAAATGCAGAGGAAGGGGAATTTGTAGAAGCTGAACCTCTCCCAAATAATCCCCATCTTCATTTTTTTACCAAAATGTCATCATTAAAACAATATTTTTAATTCATTTACACACTTGTCAAGATTTTATTGGTAGGTAGAGTCACGTTATCGTGCTTGTATATATGCACCTAGTTCATCCGTAATTTCTTACTTTTATGGTGGCTAAATATTGTTTTTTAAAAAGTTATTAAGTGATAAAATGAATTAAAAATAGAATTCAAGTGCCGAAATATATATATATATATATATATATAAATAAAGAAAAAGGCAAAATAAAATAAGTACGGGAGGCCAAATATGCGTTACACTTTTTTTTATTTTTTTGCTTTTAGTTTTCAATGGCAAATAATACGACAGGCCCCTATACTTTTTGCTTTTTAATTATTAAGCCTTAAACTTTAATTTTATCACATTAAATCCTTGAATAATTGTAGATAAATGTCTGAAATCTCAATTTATTTATTTCTAAATTTTTATTGTTTTTCTATGCTTTAAGAATTTTCCTATCATAATCAAATATTTGAATTCGAAATCTTTTTCAATTCTCATAAATGAAAATACCGAATCAAGCTACCCATATTGACTTTTATACTCTAAGAATTAAACTTAACAAGTAAAATTTTAAAATAAATTAAGAAACATACATAATGTCTGTAATTTTTTGTGAAAAAAAAAAATGCTCATATTGTTTAACATAATCTATTATTTCGTTTCTGTCAATGACAAATAATTTTATTTTTAATGTAATGTGAATAGAATATATTAAAATATTGAAATGATCCTGCAAATTAAAATTGATATGCATTCCATGAATAAAAATGATTTGATAGAGTAAAACAAATTAATTGCTGTGGCAGCAGGAATCGCATCCTGCAATTATAAAATAACTATAGGAATAAATATGCTCTAATATTTTCACTAAAATTACAAAACATTCCAAAATCTAAAGAAAATAATGGATACTGGATATTTTTTTATTTTCATATTAAACTTATGTTTAATATAAAACTTTAAAAAATTGATAGACTTCATTTATAATTTTAGTTTTAAAAAAATGGTGTAAAACCCAATATATTTTATCAATTTTTTATCCATATTCTTAAAAAAAACGTGGATATAAAAATAAATAAATATATTAATTTTATATTAAAAGGAAATAAGAATGATTCAATGATTGTATCTATTCATAAAAGGGTGAATTTTACTCACGGTCCTTCAATTTTATAACTCGTAATAACTCGGTGCCTGAAAGATTATTTATAACACAAATGTTCTTCAATTATCTAACTTGTAACAACTCGGTACCTGAAAGATTATTTGTTATACAAAGGTACCCTAATTATGTAAATTGTAAGAATTCAGTATTTTAAAAATTATTTGTACTACAAAAGTACCTTAACTTTTATTTTGTAACTAAACAGTAGTTATGTCTTCAACTATTATGATTCATTTAATATTATATTTGGAAAAAACGTTTTTCAGAAAAAAATTTTGTATTTTTAACTTTTTTGAGTTTTGAAAACTATTTTTGGTAAATACAGATAAATAGATATTTTTTCCATAAGTATATTTGAAAAAAAAAAGTAATTCATAAAAATTAAAAAATAATTAGTCAATTAAATAAAAAAATTCAAAACCTACTCTTAGAAACACTTACAGCACTCTCAAACACCTCATATTATTTTTAACATAAGTATAACATGAAATGTTCAGATAAATTTTAATAAAAATAAAATTAATTGTATTACACAGTCAGTAAAATTAAAATTTATCTGATGTGAATATTATATTTAATTTTAATTTTATTAAAATTTATTTGATGTGGATATTTTATATCACATTTATATTAGGGAGACTAGCATTCAATTACGGAAATACTATTTAATTACAAAATAAAAGTTGAAGTACTTTTGTGTTACAAAATAAAAATTGAGATACTTTTATGTTGTAAATAATTTTTCAAGTACCGAGTTGTTACGAGTTAAATAATTGAGATACATTTGTATTACAAATAATTTTTTAGATACTAAATTATTATGAGTTATATAATTAAAGGATCATAGGTAAAATTCACACATTCACAAAATGATCACATGAGGAGTGAGGTGGAGGAGGAGTCCGATGATCTAACCAGCAATGAATTGATGTCTTCAAAGTTACAACAAGTGCTCCCTCATAGCCTCAGAGAGTTTTTGATAGTTGTTAGGTGTAAAAGAACATATTTAAAGTTTTTTTTATTCTGACAGATTTTTTTTTAATTTTTTTATAAATTATTTTCCTTAAAAGAAATATCTATTTATTTTTAAAAATAATTTTCAAAATATAAAAAAATTAAAAATATTTTTTTTCAATCACAACGCAAAAAGTCTTCAATTGCTTTTTTTTTTTCACAGGTATTCTCAGGCAATTAATTAGGATCACATACACTGAAACTAATTTTACTCATATCGGGTAGGACATCAAAGACAATAAAATACTATCTCGTAAATTTTAATATAAACACATACCCAGTATTCAAATTCAATAACTCTAATTAAGCCGGTAGAGATCAATATCATTCTATCCACACTTTTATCATGGAATCCTCAATTGCATCTTAATAATAACTGCTAGTATATCGTTCAAACTAGTATGCTGTCCCATAAAGTTTAGTTACGAATTCCAAGCAAATATAGCCTGCAAGAAAAATAAATTATTGTGCGCAACGGACAACTGATCAAGTAATAAATAAAATCCTATAATTCGTATATAAGAAGATACACAGTAGGAAAACAGAGAGTACTAAATACAAGCATTCAAGAATCCACTCTGTTATGCCAATCAAGGCCACCTGTTGTGCCAATTAAAGATTAGTTTGATTTGTATTGTTACTTGTGAAAATTGTAGGAAGTCTGAGTTTAAATATACTCACTGCTGTCTACTAATATTAGCTGGAGTTTAATATTTATGTAGTATATGCGTGTAGCTATTATCTTATTATGTAATCTACAATCTATTTAACCTCTTAGTGAACAAAAAAAAAAAAAAAAATTCACTATATTATTCTTCATTCACTATCTTAACAGACATGAACTCCTTATGAAATAAAAGAAAAACAACCGGACAAACCTAAAATGTCTACAAAAGTTAAAAAAGAACCCCATATATATATATATAGGCGACACTGTAGGTACTACAGTGTTGTGCTCATTTTACTCCTGATATATTTTTTTTTCTAACAAGTCACAACAAAACGGCATTATTTTGTTTAGTATAGAATGTGCCGTTTTGCTGCTTATTTTTTTGAATTCCCGCTTACAAAACAACGTCGTTCCACTACAAGTAAAACGACGTTGTTCCACTTCAAGTAAAACAACGCCCTTTTCTTTTGATCATATTGAAAAAAATTTAAACAAGAGGGCTGGTAACAGGTTGATGGGCCTATATAGTAGGCTATATATTTAATTATATTTTTTATATTTATTTAATTATTGTTATATTTTTATAATTTAATTAATATTATATATTCATTTAATTTAATATATTTAATTAATATTAATATTATATTTAATTAATATAATAATTAAATCCATTTTAAGTTAATATTCAATTTAATTTATATTAAATTAAATTTAACAATTTGGATATTTATAATCTTTCAACCTAATAGAAATTAGATTTTCAAATTACGAAATATGTTAAAAAATTAATCTGATTAAAAAATTAATTATAAATAAATTAGATATAAATACTTTTTCATGTCGAAATTAATATAAACCATGATAATTTTTTTCATAAATTTAATTCTTTTTTCTATTCAGGTTAATATATTTCTTACTCCATCTATTGTAATTATTATAATTATATATAGAGAGAATATAATAAAATAGGTTAAGAATAAAAGAAAAAAGCATGCAAATTTAAATTAGAAAAACTATAAAGTAAAAAAGGATGTTTAAAAATGTTATTTTAAAAAAAATGTATGTTCCAATTTTATTAATAATAAATATTATAAATAGAATCATTTATATTTTTTCATAAGAAATGTTAAATCATCGAAAATTCGGAGTGAAGCAATATCAACTAATTTATTTATTAACATATTATCTTACTTAAATCAATATTTAACCATTTCATTCTAAACAAGTTTATTGAGTTTAGTTGGTTTTTAATAAATAAAATATCCGAATGCTAATTTTATTTTTATTTGGTTATCTAATGTTAAGTAATAAATTAACTTAATAGTAATAATAATACACTTTTTGCTATAGGTTTTGAATAATAATACACTTAATTAAGTTTATATGAGAAATTTAAATTATACACTGTTTTTTTAAAATTAATAGTTAAGAATGATAAAAGAATACTTAACTAAATTAAAATGAAAAATATATAAAATTAATAATTTCTTATTATTTCAATTATATAAAAAAATATAATAGATATTTAAAAGTTATGTTATCATTTTTTATAGCAAAATTAAAAATACTGTTATATAGAATAAATTATGATGAGAATATTATTGTATTTAATTGTTGAAAAATAATTAATTTAATATTTAAAATTGAAAACTATTAACACATTGGAAGAGAAATTATATTTTTATGGATTAGACTAATAATTCTAAATGAAACTTATAAAGCATATTAAATCAATTGAAATTAAGTGGATAATATTTTTTATCAAATTACGATGGTTGACCACTTGAAAAATTATTTTAGTTTTGTCCTAAATTAGTAAAAAGTTTATGAAAGCTTAATTTTTTTCCCAATATTTTTTTGTAGAATTATTTGGTCATTTGCAAATCCTGGATCAATTAATAAAATCTTAATATGAATACGGATATATGAGTTTAGGGGGCACTTAAATTTCATTAAATTAGTTTTGAAAATTTTTTTAATCCTCAAGTTTCTAATATTTATCAATTAACTTATTAAAATTTTGTTATTCTTAAATCAAATAATTTTTTTTCTCAATTCTAATACCGAATTAACTGTTTTTTCATCAATTACATATATATTAATTTTTTCCATTAAATATTCGATTTATTAACTAATTTAATTTTTAGTTTAGATTTCATTTTCTGTTTATTAAGAGATAACAAGAGTAACATATTAATTAATATATAAAGGCTTTGTTTTGCATTGAGATTGGAAAAAATGGAAAAGAAAGTTATTTTTATTTTTATTTTTTGAGTTTTAAAAATTGTTTTTGTAAAAAAGCATGCAAAAAAAATAATTTATAAAAAATTAAAAAATTCAGTTAATAAAATAAAAAAAAATTCAAAACCATCTGTTTGACTATTAAAAAACCAATTCGCGGTACATAAATATTTGCAAGGGACAATATCAGCACTTGATTCGCCCATTCAACTATATTCATTTAATTGCTAGCCCAAAGTGGCCTTTATCAAAACAATAATATTACATAATGCAATTTATTTTGCAGCAATTTATTATTTTGTTCCACTTACATTAATGCAGATTCCACGACATAAATAAATTGATCAATAAAGTACTAGTAATTTAATATATATTAGATATAAAATAATTAATATAAGAGTAGATGAAACAAGTATCGTCTTACTAAAACATAAACGTAAATGCTTTACATGTTATAATAACAAATACAAAGATTATATTAAATTTTTTTTTTTCATAAACTAAAATTAATTTCTAGCATCAAATATTTTAAAATTGTCACGCTAATTGTTGATTATATCATCATTAATTGCTGATATTAAATTATTTACAGTTAATTACCATAATTAACTTCTGATAATTAATCGTTACTGATAAATTAAACAACTCTACAATTTACTGAAGGCATATCAATTTTCTTTCATAGTTATCCAATAAAATTCTGGCGGCTGAGGTAATCGACATGCAGACAACGGAAACTGGCTGCCGTGTAACACATGCCAAAATCGTAGGCAGAGGACTGCAATTTATATTATTATTACCAACAAATTTTAATTTAACGGTAGAAATATATAAATAATTAAAATTTATTAAAATTTTGAATTCTAATATTCATTCAGATTTTATATTAAAAAAATAAATTAATCACGTGCTACCAGAGGAATATTACGTAACTTCTTAAACTGCCAATTTTTTTTTATATATTTTATAAAATTGAAGTATTCAACAAATAAAAAGAAAAAACTAAAATACAAATAAATCTCTAGAAAATTGACTAATTAAAAATTTTCCGATTTCTTACAAACTCAGACATGTTTCTATAAAAATTTACACAAAATGCCACATGATAATAATAACAGAATTCACAAAAGAGACCTGTTGTGGTTTCTCTCAAGAAAACCTTCCAAAACCACTCTCTTCTTGTACTCCTCCGAATTGAAATCCAGTATGCCCGAAACCATACCGGTTTTCACACCTTGATCCGGCCGGTTGCGATAAGCCCCATTATTTCTTAACCTAGGAACAAAAAATAACCATGCACAAGTGCAGAGAATTGCACATAATCGTCCCCATAGCAACATTATTATTAGCGTAACCATAATAATTGACAAGCCAATAACCGATTCGAATTTATCCGTGATTGTTTCATTTTCTTTTCGGGAAATTTTCGAACTGACCCGTGATTTTTCGGTCCGTTTTGCTGCTTGATTATGGGGAACTGGGATCGGAAAAGATGTCGACCGGTTAATCGTAGTTCGATTTGAGTTGTGCTTTTTCTCCGGTGAACCGGGTTGGTTGGACCCTTTTCTTGCAGCATCTATTTTGCGGCTGAATGCCTCATTCGTCGTATTTTCCGAAAGTTTCCCATTTTCAAGTATCACTTTCTTCCCAACACTCGACCTTGTCTGCACAGCATAAAATAAAAGATCAAATTAAATATTATTCAGATTTCAAATGTTACAAAAGATTCCGTCTTTTATGCATACCTCTTGAGGGGTATGTGTATCTGATAAAGGAGGTTGATCTTGGGGAGTAACTAAGGCGGCCGGAGTTTGAGGCTTTAAAGGAGGGATGTCATCGGATTTCTGCTTAGGCTTTGACTTCACGAACGTGAAACTCTTTCTATGCTGTATTTTATTAGAAACGTTAGAGTCGATAGGAACCGTTTTGGTGGCTGATTTTTTCAAGAGAATCGTTGACTGGCGAAACCAACGCTTGTCACAACGAGCTTTGTCTGCAGTTTTAGAGGAGCGGTTGTGTTGGCCGGAGAATCCAAAACAACCCAGAAAAAGGGTGGTTTTGGGTTTTGTTTGGTGGGCTTTTTTATGATCACCGTCGTCCATCGGAGAGAGGAAGGAGATGAATAGGCATGGACAGTAGTTTTGAATGCTGAAAACGGTTGGGTTTATTGTTTTGTTGGTGTCAGTATTTTTATATATTTGAGTAATAGTCATTTGTTAAGATAATAGTTTTTTTTTTAATAATATTATTTTTTTTGAGAATTCAGAGTATTAATTAGGAAATTAAATTGTTTGGTTAATGACTTGAGAGGGAAGACTTGGACTTCGTGGCTGAGTCGTTTGTCTTACACGTTTTCACCTATTCTACGTTCTCTCCTTAGTCCTTACATTGAATCTGTATACACATTATTATTATTATTATTATTATTATTATTATTATTATTATTATTATTATTATTATTATTATTATTATTATTATTATCTTCGCGTTGGGTTGGAAGAGAGAAAATTTAGTTAATAAATAAAGTATATATATAATATATAATTGAATCAAATTTTATTTTTAGTGTATTTATAAGTGGACAATGATTAAGGTAAATATATGTCTTAAAAAAGTTTCATGAAACATCTCACATTAACATTGACAAAAAATAGTTCAAGTGATCCACAACAAAATCACATACTTAATGATGCACCCAAAACCGCTGTAAAATTGGAAATGCCAAAAACAGTGACAAAGAAGTGGAACATGAATTACCAGAAACAAAAAATAACAGCTATGTTGTGATGTTTATAATACTGGAATTGAAATATCATGCATTGCTCTTCTATGTCTTAACCTGCAATCATAATTTATTGATGCAACTAAGAACTTGTGGAAGAAACCTAATAATAATAATAATAATAATAATAATAATAATAATAATAATAATAATAAACCAATGAATCTAAATAGTAAAGGGTTTGTTACACAATATAGGCACTAACAAATCAAATCTAATACTAAAGGGAGAAGTTGCTAATATTCTCCCATCACCAGCTTTCGCAACACATTTAAGAGTATGTTGTTTGTTGAGTGGGTGAAGAGAATGTATTAAAAGAATATAATGCTTGAATTTATTAGTTCTAGTCAGTGGAAAACCAAACTTCCATAATTTCTGACATGCAAGCAACGTATATTTTACCTTCTAGACCTAGTAGCTGCAGCAGCAAATAACTTTCTGTCCATCCAATTGGTTCTGAAGCTATAAAAGTGTGTTTTTTGGTAGGACCGTTGATGAAAGTTTGCAGGTTTTTCCTTTTAAACGTCTAACCAATTAGTTGTTAAAAAATCACTTGCAATTCTTTTTAGCAGCCTTACAATTCTTTTAAAGGTCCATCCAATATAATTTAGTTAAAATATGTGAATCCCACCCATTTCGATTCGAAATATTTAAATAAATTGTATCAACAACATTATAACTCAATTTCAGTTTGATATTTACCCCTAATTGAACCTAAATACCAATGAGGATACACCTCATGTGGTAAAAGTAAAAGTCACTAATATTCAAAAACTGAATGAATTTGGAAATTATATTTGCTATTGTTCAATGATCCTTTACCCACAAATGAGCCCATTGAAAATTTAGGTTTGAGATAATTACCTCACATAACCTCTTTTAGAAAAATATCCCATACATAACATGCACTTTCATTAAACCCATAAACTATTGAAGCACTTTTCTTTTCTTCTTTCTTCAATTATCACTCTCTCTAGTCTCTTCATGCCAATACAAATCCTACAAAACTCACATTTCTTTTTCGCTTTTCTCCTTTGATTTCCTTCCTTCACTATCGATCTCTACAATCTCTACTGCTGCCTTCAATTTTGAAGTTTTCCCTCAATTTTTTTATTAGATTTTATGGATAATCTTCTAGAAAACAATTAAATGCCATATGGGTCCTTAAATATTTCCTCTTATATTTCTTTCTTTTCTCTGTTCTGTGAATCGTTAGCAAAATAAAGATTGATTTTTTTAACATAGATTTCCAAATTGATTTGACATAGATACGTTTGAAACGACATCTCATATTTAGAAGTTGGCTGTCCTAGACACAATGATCTTAGAAATTCACTATCTAAGGTATGCATTGGTTATAGGACGAGAAAAGTTATGTAAATCTAGTATGGGAGGCAAGGAGTTGATTCATTTTGCTACAAGATGATAGCATTGGGTCTGCGAAGCAAAAACAACTGAAAAAGACGGTGCCGATTTGTTATTGGGGGTGATTGCAGATGGAGATGCAAGATGGATTAGCACAAAGCTCTACTTTATTTGGTGATGTCCTTGAAATTGAATGGATTATGATGGAATCATGGGTCATATTTTATTCGTAGTTAATGGTTTAGATCTGAATTTGTTTTGTCCTTTGGTCTGAATTTTTTATTTACAAATAGATAAATGTATAATCTACATATAATTCACATATACCTTATATATAATTTTTATTTTTGTTTATCATTTTGCAATTTGTTTGATTGATGAATTTCACATATACTCTCTGTGTTATTTATATTTGGAAGCATAACTGTCTATGATGAATGTTGGTAATGTCATATAACATTTGCACAGTTTGCATTTTGTTTAATTCCTATGATAAGCTTTATAATTTTTAATCATCATCATTAAATAAATAATAAAAATAAAGTAAACATATAGCAAATATATAACAGTTGAAGCCAAAATGAAAAATTGAAATATATTAATAGAAAATAAACGTAATTATAATAAATAAATTTGAAGATTGGATTTATCTTTATAAATGGATAAATATTTAACCTATATATACCTTACATATACTTTACATATAACTTTATATACATACAATTATTTAATTCACACGATAGCTTTTTAAATTATATTCTCTATCAATAAATAAATAATAAACATAAAATAAACATATAACTAACATATATCACACATGAAGTTAAAATGGAATTATGAAGACGGAAATTTAAAGAACATCTTCTAAAAAATGTCATCATGCTATAAATAAATATAAATTAAAATAGATAAATTAGATAATTTCGCTATAAATAGATAAATATATAATCTACATATATTTTACATATATCTTAAGTATAATCTCCACATTTCCATGGTTTAATCCCATGATAAGCTATTAAGCTTTATTAATTTGATTCACCATCAATAAATAAATAAATAATAAAAGTAAAATAAACATATCACACAGATGAAATCAAAATAAAAATTTCCGGTTTCGCCCGAGGCTCACTTTAGTCTCTAAGTTACGGGCCCATAAAACTTTAACCTTTAGAATTTTTTAGCCCTAAAGAAACAGAACAGAAATATGGTTTACCAGGCCTCTTATTATATAGTATAGATGATGATTATGATTATTAAATGAATGTTAGAAACTTGAAAATTACAAGAAGAAAAATATGCACAATGCGAACATGGGTCTTGTAAATTATTTGGGATATATAGATAATTTATTTTTGAAAATTACAAAAAAGGAACAATATTTTGAGTTTTTGAATTAAAATTCAATTTTCTTTGTTGGCTATTTGAATTTTTAGTTTTCAATTCTTTGCAGTTCATTTAGAAAGTTCAATAATCCGTGAATACACATAAAAGGTAGTTTTTCTCTTACACACTATAAAGGAGTCAAATTATAATAAAGACTAATATTGATGAAGAATATGTCAACGTACCCCAACAACAAACTGTCAAAATCTGTTAAATTAAAATGCTTCTTGATCTTGAATTTTACAGAAATGTGCTACAAAGTCTATTAACTGAAAATTTATTCATGGCATAAACTATATACGGCCCAGGGGCTGATACAAGCAGAAACTTGTGGAGTCATTGGACTCTATAAATTTCTCAAAAACTATATAATATGTATAATATTTTAAATATGGACTCCATTAAAAAAATAAAGTGATCCTCAATAAAATTTAGAAAACTCTACTTTTTTTTAATTATTCATAAAAAAAACTGATTAAAAAAATGAGTGATCACTATTTGAATAATTGTTTCGTGACATATATTGAAAAAATATATTTGATAACGTTAATAAAGATGCAATTATGTATTATTTTTAAAATATGAAAATAAGTAGGGAATGTTATAAAAATATTTTTTATTATTACATTATCGTATGTCAATTTTTATAATTGAAATTTATACTATTTATACGGACTCCACAATTCGAAATTTCTAGATCCGCCATAGATACGGTCCCTCCAATTTATCCATTTTTCTCAAATTCTTGAATCGGTTTTATTAATTTATCATCTAAATATTGTTTTTGGATCATATGATAAACCTCAAAAATTTTAAAAACGACACAATTAGCCACAATTTGCTAATGTGATAGCTAAAATTAAATTACCATTGATGACCGTCACATTAGCAAATTGTGGCTAATTAAATGGTTTTTCAAATTTTTGAGCAGACAATATTGAAAAAAACAGCATTTTAAGAGCAAATAAAATAAAAAACTGATCAAGGAGGTTATATAAGAAAAATGGACAAATTGAAGAGATTGCATATGATTTAAGCCTTCACTTAATAGACTCCTTAAAAATTTTAATTATCAATTTTGTTTAATTAATTATTTTGATTATTTTACTAAAACTTTTTTTATTATTATATATTTAACTAATTTAATCCCTTAGATTTGAAACATGTAATAAATGATAATTCAAAATTAAAAACTAAATGAAATAAATTTTCAAAATTCATAACTAAAAGAGTTAATTAAATAATTTTTTAGTTGAAAATTTTAACTATATAAATTAATATTTTGGAAATCAAAATATTATTTATCTAAAATATTATAGAGGTATTTAAGATTGTTATTGAGTGTTAAAATGCAAGTATAAAATGTTCATTGACAGATTTTTTTTTTAATTTTTTATACATTGTGTTTCTCAAATTTACTTTAAAAAAATTCTTGTATTTTATATTTATCTCCAAAACTCAAAAAAATAATATATTTTTTTTCAAAAAATACCTTTTCCAAATTAAAAATTTAGAAAAGACATAATAAATCTTCATCACTGATCTGATGACAGCGGCAAGGAAAGTGAATAAGGCTTTAAGGTATGAGTACGTGAATTCCAAGTTTCTATAACCATATTAAAAAAATAATAAGGGATTTAGACACAAATCTCCCTCTTTACACCCAACTTTTCTTTTTTACCGTCATTATTAAATATTTACAAACAGAAGATTCTCAATGTTTAGTTTTCCGCAAACATTCTCCATTATTGGTTCCCTAATCCCTACACCGTAATTCCTTCTTTAAGACCAAAACTACGCTAATACCACCGTCCACTCCTTTCCAATTCCAACTCTAACTCCATTTAGAGAGAGAGAGAGTTTATATTGAATGGAGCAATGTGTGGAGATGATCTCGAGAGGAGCAACGGAGGACAATTTAGAAGAGAGGTTATCTTGAATGGAAGGGAGTGGAATTCCACCATGATTTCACGCCAAGTAGTATTTTACTGTTGAAATAAAAAAGACTCGCTAATCTCTCATGAACGATGAAGAACAGACTTGAAATTTTTTATTTTGAAGAAGAAGATGAGGTGGCGGAATATGAAGCATGAACTTCTTGAATCAATGTTGTGTTGTTTATTATTTTCCACTGCAAACTTCTTTTTTTTCTATATTAATGAATCGTGTTTATCGCTGCTTCAATAATTCTCCATATCCCCAATTACAACCTAAATTATCAAAACATCAAAATTGCAAGTTAGAGATTAAACATTTTAGTGAAATGACTATCGCATAAATAACAACACATGTAAAGAAACACATAATGTTATTAGCAAACCAATGGACAGAGATTAAAGCAGGGAAATGATATGTACTAATGGAAAGTTCTAATTTTGAATCTTCCAATTTAACTTATTACTTATTGCCACAACTACTATGTTATTAAAATGTTGTCAATTACAAATGTTAATTATATAGTATCATATAACTATTAGATAATATACATATAGTACACATATAATTGGGTGTCAAACTGTCATCTCCTTTTATCCTATTTTCTGGTTTTCTTTCTAAAATCTAATATCGAAAATGGATTCAAAGGATTAAAAACCTTAGAATGGACAATTTGATCTTAGGGAACCACTATTTGAGGGTCAATCGGGAAACGAAAAATTGGTGTCTAGCTACCCTATTTGTTTCTCCTATTTTTCGTAATGGACACAAAGGATCGAAAAATCTTAGATTAGATAGTTTGAGCTTTGGAAATCACCTGTTTGAGGGCTGATCGGGAACAATTCCTTTATTCGCTATACATATAATTTACATATAGCTAACATATAATGTTTTCTGTATAGATAAATTCAAACTGTAGCATCTATTATAACTTGATTATATGTATGCTACATTTATATTATATGTATTTATATATATAACCCATATATAGACAACATATAACATACATATAGCATAGCTGAAGCCAATCAGATTAATTGTATTTAATTGTATTGTTTTTTTCAAACCAAGCTTGATGTATTTAATTGTTGAAAATTAACTAATTTAGGATTTGAAATTAGAGAAAATAAATTAGGTATAGTTTAAATAAAAATAAAATATGCAAATAAATTTTTTATTAATTAATAGAAAGTGGAAATCTAAAGTAAATCTATTTTACTATGTGATTTTTAAAATTTTTAAAAAATACATGATATATCCTTTATTACTTTATAGTTTTATAATAAAACATATATTAAAATATGATAATATGTTCAATATATGTAAGTCATGTATTTATTATATGTGGATTTATATACTCTAAATTTAAATTGATATAAATTTCAATCAATCAAAAAAAATTTAAATTAATACAAATTTTATATACTATAAATATAAATATAAGTTTCATGTTATGTAAATTCACTTGACTATCATATACGCTACATATGAATTTCAACTTATGGAATTTTGAAGTCCATTCAACAAAGAGATGTATCAATAACATAAAAGAAAATGAAGAGTTGGGGCATTTCATTTAAAAATAGAGTTCACAACTTCTTGAACAATATTCAAACTTTTAGGTTACTTTACTGACATTATGTAAAAAGAAGATGGGATGAATTCATCATAGCTAGATTTTGATGCTCTTTTCTAGAAATCACAGCTTTAATGACAAGAGAGGTTCAATATTAGCAACATCTAAGAGGAGCTTCAAGTTTCTGAAAACCGACTAACCATGGATACTCCTTTTTGTGCTACAATCGCTGGTGTAGCCTTTAAGTGTCTCAAATTGCAAAACATGACCTTTGCTATCACATTACCATATCCCTTCTTTGTGGAATTTTATCGAACATCTTATGCAAATTAGTGTTATCGCCCAATTCCATGCTTTGCCCCATTTCTTCATTATTGTTACATTAAATTAGTGTAACACATGATTTTAAATCTAACCGTTATATGTAAAACAATCTCACATTGAAAAATTCAAAAGCTTTTAAAACTAATTTCCTTATAATTTCTATGCGGCTGCTATTGAAACCAATTTATTCCTTCTTCTCAAAGAAAAATCTCTGTGATAAACCTCTTCCAAAATAAAATCTTGTTGGGATTCTCAAATTATGCCCATACAATACCATTTCGCTCCAATTCTCACTCTCTGTGATAAACATCTCTCTTTCAAGATGATGAAGCTACTGTAAGCAGAATGAAACACATTTTAGGGCAGATAATTTAAACTTAAAGGAACTACTGCAAGCCCAACAAATTCAATAGAATGAATCCTTCGTCTTCGCCACTGCATCGAATCCTTCGTCTTCGCCATCGCATCGAATCCTTTTTCAATAGCCACAATTTTCTCCGTTGTTAATGAACATCTATCATCAAATGAAGATAGATAGAGGATGGGATCCGTAAATGGGGAAAAACCAAAGTGAAAATAGTAAAGCACAAAAATATGGACGGGCTTAAAGGAAGTAAAAGATCACTGGAGTATAAATGAAAAAATTCTTAAAAATAGGAGATTCCATATCATTTCCTCAAATAATAATAAACATACTGCTCATTCCAACGTCTATATAATTCTCAATCATAAAGCAAAGATTTTGCACAATAAAATACAGATATTAATTAATATACGATTGCATATTTTGTATAAAACATTAGAAATTGACACTATAATTTAAAAAAAAAAAAAAACTAAAATAAAATCCCCAGCTTCTTTAAAATTCGGCAGATTGTATTGTTTTTCGGTCTATAGCTGATTCCAATGGCGTGTGGCCCATGTTTAACAATGACCTTTTAATAATAATAATAATAACAATAATATATTTATCTCCCTTTAATGAAAAGAAATTAGACACGATAATTGGACCAGTCTCTTGGGGATCCGATATGAACCCGTCCAGAACGGAGAGGTTTTATTTCCTATTTTTATATCCTATCTTATGTCTATTTTAATATTGATGGAACGAAAAACATTTTTTAAAAGTCATTGGGTTATATATATATATATATGCTCCATCTCTACTCACAAATCTGCTCTGTTACTACTTCTAAAATAAAATTGATATATTTTATTATGTGATATAATTTTGTATAAAATGCATTAATTTAAATTTAGATAATTTTTTATACTGCTTAAATCCATCCAAAAAAATCTGATATAAAATAATGAAATCTAAACGGATCAACCCAAATACAATAAAAAATTATATAAATTTGACATTCAAAAGGATAATTAATTTAATGAATTTTATATAAACTCAATTTGAGATTTGAAATATATATATATGGGTAAGTTAGACTTGAAATATATATAAAAATGATTTGAACTCAAAATGACTCGATCCATACCCATGTGATCCGACGAGATTGCTTTGTCTAAATGCATTTTATTTGACTTGACTTGCTTTCACACAATGAATATTAGTATTCTTGCTACAAAAAATTAACAAGAATATTATCCAATACTCATTTTTGATTTGCCGGTGAAAAGAAAGAAATTTTTAATTTTATTTTTTCTCTCCTTATTCATCTGCTCAACAAAAAATTAAGAAGTGAATGTTGAAAAATACTGGAAAATAAAGAATGTCTTTAACATTCCTCTTATATCTAATACATTAATACAAGGTAAGATTTAAACTACAGAGAATCTGAAAGATAATATGAATTCATTATATATGCACGTCTCTAAATCATCCTTATTAACCATATCTCCTTAAGGATCCTAAACATGTAAACTTAGAACACAAAGCATGGTTGAATAATTTTACAAGAGAAATTAAGAGGAGAAACTGATTTTGAAGGCTCCATCTTTCTATCAAAACTTCAAGATACAACTCCATGTAGGCTTGATAAAACTCGGAGCGCAAGGGAGAAATTAGTTGTACTAACCCTTTTCCTATTTGCTAATTCCAAGGAAGATGGATATCACTTGTGCCTTAATTCTCTCGAATGCTCTCTTCATAGCAAAATAAGAAAGACTTAGCTACCTTTTAAATGGCAAACATGTACGGTCCATCACACACATGTTACCACATAACATACATATTAATCTACATTTGATTATATGAAGACCAATACATAAAATATGATCATATCATATTTAATGCCCTTTATTTGTAGGTATTATTTTAAGTTTTTTCTCCCTCTATACTTTTTTTTTTTTATTAAATGACATATTATAAAAATATCATTATTATATATAATATCATTATTTAATTATTTAATATGATGATAAAGATAGACACGTTTATTATATATATATATCTTTATCATCATATATATATATATTTCGTTTCTATTATGAATTTAAATATATTTTTTTATAATTAATATTTTTTATTAATATAAATATATCATTTTATTTAATTTTTTAATTTTTATCTATTTTTTCAGTTAATTTTACCAAACAATTTTAAAAAAGATTATTAGTTACTAGATTTTCATTTACTAGATTATAAGTTATAACCAAATTATCACCTAGTTTTATCAAATAGAATAATAGTTAACCTTTATACTCAATTAATTAAGCTCATATTAAATAATAATTATCTTACTCAACAGCAAAAAATGCTCGCCACAAATCTCTTGCCATGCACCCATCTCTCATAACATGAAGGATAGTTTCCTGCGTAGCCGAGCACAAGGATTAATCATTAATGATTTGTGCAATTCAGTTGAATTTTATCCACGATCTTTCAATTATATAACTCGTAATAACTCGGTACCTGAAAGATTATTTGTAATACAAAAGTACCTCAATTATCTAACTTGCAACAACTCGGTACCTGAAAGATTATTTGTAACACAAAGTACTCCAATTATATAAATTGTAACAATTCAACACTTTAAAAATTATTTGTAATACAAAAGTACCTCAACTTTTATTTTGTAACTAAATAATACTTATGTTTTTAACTATTAGAGTTCATTTAGTATTGTATTTGGAAGAAACGTTTTTCAGAAAAAAAATTTGTATTTTTAACTTTTTTGAGTTTTGAAAACTATTTTTAGTAAATACAGATAAATAGATATTTTTTTCAGAAGTATATTTGAAAAAAAATAATTCATAAAAATTAAAAAAAATTAGTCAATTAAATAAAAAAATTCAAAACCTGCTTTTGAAACACTTAACAGCACTCTCAAACACCCTTTAGTCTCTTTAATAGAAATATAACATAAAATGTCCAGATAAATTTTAATAATAACAAAATTATTTGTAATATACAGTCAGTAAAATTGAAATTTATCTGATGTGAATATTACATTTAATTTTATTTTTATTAAAATTTATTTGATATGAATATTTTATATCACTTATGTTAGTGAGACTAACATTCAAATACGGAAGTACTATTTAGTTACAAAATAAAAGTTGACATACTTTTGTGTTACAAAATAAAAATTGAAGTGCCTTTGTGTTACAAATAATTTTTCAGGTACCGAGTTATTACGAATTAGATAATTGAGGTACTTTTGTGTTACAAATAATCTTTCAGGTTCCGAATTATTACGAGTTATATAATTGAAGGACCGCGAATGAAATTCACCCGTGAAATCCCCCTTCTACGTTTGGCATTCACCATTATTTTCCCTTGCATCATAACCATTAAATATTTGTTTTAAATTGTAATTGCTAATTTTAATTGATTTTATTTTAATTTATGTTTGGATTAATGATTGTTACAAAACTAGGAGTATGGTTAATTCAATATTCGAATAAAATAACAAGAGAAACGTAGAAGAAATCTGAGACTTGTGTTCCACATAATATCTTTAAGACAAATTCGTCTCCTACCAACGGTATTTAGAAAAACTGACGTTTGTCTCCCACGATACAACATATATCAAGTAGATGTTGAATACACAATACATACTTATAGCAAACTAATTATATGTCACTCTCTCTATCACTTTGAGAAGAAAAAGAAAAAAATGGAAAAGAAGATTTTTCCAAAAAAAAAACAAAAATCCAACACATCAACAAAAAACCGAGAACTCTTATTTATAATAGATGGAGGAGATATGAGATTAATTGTAATTAATTTCTTTAAAGGCTTCCAATAATGCATTTGTGATACTCAAATAAGGGTACATTTAATCTTTGAAACATAAGAAAATAAAATTTCAAAAGACAAATCTGAAAAATAAATAACACGGGCGTGTGGATTAGCCATACATATAGTGCAATACAATGACATGAGTGTGTCAGAAGCATGATCGTGTGAAACGACATGGGTGTGCCAGACACTTGGTTGTGTCAAACGACACAGGCATGTCGTTGTGTCCTTCAATTTCTAGAAATAAAAATGTGAAAATTGGATTTGGTTCAGACCATGGGATTTCGGCCAGATATTTATGTACACAGGTCACATATCCACACATCGGCCAATCCTGGACCATGGATTTATACCCCTCCCTGCACCTGAGCGTGCAAAAGAGAGCCTCCCATGCTACTTTCTTACCCATGTAAGAATGCATCTTACTATATAAACACAAGTCCAACTTTACATTTTAGTTATGTAGGACAACTCCCACTTTCACTTTTCCTCTTTATATCTCCTTAGCAAAGAGCTTATTTTGAGCTTCAATTTCTATTCACACATTCTCCATTTTGAGCATATGAATATATTAATTCATAGTTCTCATGTAAAGGAACACATATCCGGGTCTTTCTCCCAAAACCGAGTTATGGAACCTACCCGAATTACCCTCTCAAAATAGCTCATAATTACAATTTTTTCAATAATCCCTTACATGAATAAAATTGGGCGAAAAAAGTAAGACGAACAAAATCTTACTACGTGATAGAGTTTGACGATCGAAACCTGCGTAGGATAGGTAGGTGTTACCATTTGAACCTTCCTTTATGAAAGTAAATTTAATTTACCCGCTGTCCAATTGACATAATATCATTGAACTGTTCAGTTACTTGAGTAAACATGATATACTCCATACATAAATCTTTCTTAACACAATTCAGTTCTCATTATTATGTTCATTTTGGCCATGATCATCTGCTTGGTTCTGTGAGAGTTTTGGACAATTGAAAATAACACTTTCTCCATTGAAGCGGCTCCACTTCACTCCTACATAGGTGATACTTTACACAAATGTATCATTAAAAACATAAATTAACCTCATTTTTAATCTTCATTGATTTATCCCCTACATTAATATTTCTACATCTTTACAATTAGGTTGTCCTATTGAACTTATATCTCCATTCAGCTAGGTTGGGTTTTCCTTTATATTGACTTATTATACTTTTACGGGTTTAAGTCTCATTCTTATTGATGATTTATCAACTTGCTCTCTATTTAATCCTTTGGTTAGCAGATTAGCAATGTTATCCTTTGATTTTACATAATCAACAGTGATAACCCCTGTTGAGAGCAGTTGTCTAATGGTATTATGTCTATAACGAATATGTTTAGACTTACCATTATACATGTTACTTTGTGCCCTTCCAGTTGCAGATTGACTACCACAATATATGCATATTAGTGGCACAGGACTTTCTTATTTCAGAATATCTTCTAAGAAATGGTGTAGCCATTCAGCTTCTTCAACACTTTTGTCTAATACAATAAACTCATATTCCATCGTGGATCTAGCTATAACATTTTGTTTAGAAGATTTCTAAGCCACAGCTACACCAGCTAGTCTAAACATATAACCACTAGTGGATTTTGAATCTTTTATATCAGAAATCCAATTAGCATCACTATAACCTTCTAATACACCTGGATATCTGGTATACTGCAGTCCATAATCACAAGTATACCTTAAGTGTTAGTGATGTGCCCAAAAGGCAATCGCCTCAGACACTTAGTGTACACATTCATAAAGACATATTTTCATTATATTAGTATTCATTTGCATATGAATTGATATAGATCTTAAACTGATTAATGAAAGTTCATGATATAAAACATAGCATGAAGGAAATCATGATGGGATCGTGATAATGAGATTCCTATCATATGTAATTATGTTAGTATCTAAATTATCCCTAGTCATAGGATTAACAAGACGGGACATTGTTGATCCGGATAGACTAGCACATGTTATATTCCTTGATTAGATCAAGCAGTAGATCTCATAAGCTGTGACCATGAGATGTTCAACGTTAACATGTGGATGCTTGCTAAGAGCAGTCAACTACATTGGATGACCTGCTATGAGACAATCATATGGATTATCTATTCAAATGTCAATGATGGTCTCATTATAGCAATGGTGCATGTATCCTTAAACTTGAGGTACTCAAGGATATCTTGGATATTGATTCTGTGCTTTGACTCCGTTCCTTGTTGCCTCATAGAGGTTGCTCATAGGGTGGTGATTGGGTGCAGCTTGAGGTATTCGTAGGTAATTGGGTAGCCAACAGAGGATTCATCGCTCCTGATAAAGTGAGAGTATACCTATGGCCTCTTGTTGGGATCATTACTCGGGAATCTCTGGCTAGAGTGGAACTGTCATGAAGATGGTTTTCAGTGACATGTCTAATTGAGTAATGAGTCTCAGTGACAAGATCAAAAATCACTTGGGCTAGGTGTGACGTAGTCAATCTAGCGGGAGCTGACATATAGTCCATGCTCTGAACCGAGTGGGGTGTAGAATGGTGAAAGGACGAGTTGCACATATTCTTGTCTATGGAAAGGTTTGTAGTCAAACCACTGACTTTTCGGTCAATTGGGGATCATGATGTGTTGCTAGATACCACTCATGATTTGCTTAAATTATTTGATAATTTAAGTGGCCAACATAATCGGGAACCTAATGGGTCACACGCTTTAGAGATGTAAAGAATGAGCAAAATGGCTTTGGATGAGATCCAAAATATGAGAAAATTATTTTGAGTCTGTTCGCGATAAGATTGCGGGAAAAAATCCCTGGGGTGCATGTGGCACTTAAATGGCCTAAATGGCCATTTAAACCACAATTTACTATTCATAACTCCTACTTTCTCCTCTCTTCAATTTGAATCTATTTTTCTAATTTTCTTTTGGATCTAAAAGACCCCAAAAGACAGAAAATAGACAAGGAAAAATTTTTGGGAGAAGAAAAATTTTTGGAGACAACAAGAAAATTAAAGAGTTTAATTTTCTTCTCATATGAACATACA